>JAHHUM010002919.1:401671-685591 GCA_036173005.1 Crenichthys baileyi | reverse complement strand
ACAGGCCCGCCGGCAGCCGTCCACTCCGAGCAGATCCAGCCAGGACCCAGAGACCAAGACCTGGGACACGCCACCCCAAGACAGAGGCCCGACAGAGCCCAGGGGTCCAGGCCCCGGCAGGCAGCCCCCGGGGAAAGTGACCCAGCCCCCGGACACCGAGAAACCACAAGTAAACCAGCGGGCAGAGACTCCAACCACCGGCAGGCAGGGGGGCGGGAGGAAATAGGCCCCCCATAATATGGGGGGGCCCTAAGCTGATCCAGGAGAGGGAGCGGGTCCAAGACCCAACCTGTCACAAAAAAACAAGGCACTTCACAGTCAGTCACCCACTCCCACCCTCATCCACACACATAAAATCACTCACTCCCAACGTAAAGACAAACAAACAATGGACGTTCCTACACTCACTCACACTCCCCATGCATATCTATTACTCCAAGGTCCGGGCCCGCCCGCAGCCCCTAGGGGCAAAAATGCCCGGACCAAGGAGGTGGTCCCCTTCCCTCCCGGGGCAGAGACAGGCAGACAGGCCCAGGCCCAGACCCAGACCCGGGTGGTCTCGGCCCGGCCCCCGCCCAGAACCCAGTCCCCACCAACCCCCATCCACCTCCGGAGAGGGGGCTATGTACAAAAGAGGGGTCCACATGGCCCAAACCAGCCCACCAACCAGAGCCGCCCCAGGACGGAGCAGTCCTGACCCCCCAACGAGCTCCGATCCCGACCCCATGAGTCTCCCACCCCCAGTGAACCCCAACATGAACCCCGCCACAGAGCTTCTTATTACTAAGGACGAGGTCGGGTTGCAAAACCCACACCTCGCGGCCTCAGCCAGGCATGGGTGACTCTTCTTCATCCACCTTGGACCTGCACGACATGAGTGAACGGTCTGCTGCAAATCTCAATGTTCAATGGCCCAAAGTTCAGGCTGATACAGCAAGGTCACGTTTTGAAAGCTAACAGAATGGAAGAACAGTTCCTCTTTTTCTTCCTGGGGTTGCTGGAGGAATTTTCAGTTTCTTGGTGCAACAAACCGTAAAAGTGAAACATCTGGTGGAAGGCAGCTCAGTTCTGGACTGCAAGGGAAAGGACGACCACAGTCTTCGCCAAATGCCCAGAGTCAAGCCAGCGATGGCGACTCACCTACACCCGAAGGCTTCGATGTTCACAGGCGGATCCACTCCATCCCCTCTCCCCACCAAACCAACCACCTCCCCTCACCGCTCTGTGGTGGACCGCTGACGTAGAAGTCCTACAAGGTGTCTGCTCTATAAGTTAGCACCATGATGGCCTCCTCGAGACAGATGGTGTGTCAAGCCGAGCTGGAGATGGAGTTGCCTGCATCACCGGACGCTGCGCTGTGGGAGGAAGCTACTTGATACCTTGTTACTCCCCATGGACTGTTTGGTGCTGCTGTTACATCAATTCAAAAGAGGTGTAAGGGCAAGAAAAGGATGATAAAGCCCTAAAGCTGTCTTCCAAGATGGACACTGGTGCACACAGCCACCACTCCCCAATCCCAGCTCCAAACCTTTGCTCAGGTTGTGACACGCTTGCCTCCCACTTTCCGAATCCCTAAGCTGCCGAAAGACCCAGTCTGCATCAAATTCTTCACCAGAAGCTGGTCAGCTCATGGCCGAAGAAACCTGAAGCAACTTGCCCACATCACCCAACGGCCTCATTCACACAATAAGCAAGAAGAAGGAAGCTTCTGGCCTGACAGCCTCTTGGGAAGGAGAGAGCAAGCTGGACTTCGCCCTCAGCCACAGCTTCGTTACCCAGCCTTTCCTTAGAATTCAGGAAAGTTCGGCACACAAATGAGGTGATGTTTGAGCCCGCTCTGATAACACGAAAGGGAGACTGTTCAGTTCTGGGGGTAACACAGTGGGCCCCATTCATGCCTCACAAACACTGTTCTTTGTCAAAAGTCATTAAAGTTTAATAGCTGTCGCAACCAGATGATGTGTCGAGGGAGCAGCTAAAAATTTTGCAAAACACCGCAATACAAGCCCACAGTCCTTGCTTATTCGTAGCAAGGAAAAGGGTGTGACTTTTTAAATTATCTGCCTGTGTAGTGCCAGCCCTGTAGATAGGTGGGGGTGGGTCATTGCCCCCTTGGCACTGACAGACTTGTCCTCAGCCAATAAGTAGCTGGCAGAGTGTAACAGGGGCTTTGGATGAAGTCACTTTTAGGGAGGTCCCTTTTGTAAGCCTCTCACTTTATGCTGCTCAGAGAACCAGGGTTACAAAAGTAACCTAAGGTTTTTTGCATGTCCTTTGTCTTCCTGTGTTCCTTTAGCGTATTCTTGAAATGTAGGTTGTTTTCTCACACTGCAATTCTTTAACCTCTCTTACCAGATATGAATGTGTTTCCTGTGTCTCTATACTTAGATCTGCCAGACTCCCTAATGCTGAACAGTATGACTGTGGTTTTCACTTTCATTGAATTATAATCCTGAAGGGACTTCATTTTATAACCTTGATCAAAGATCAACTAACTTGAATTAGGTTCCGTGTCTCCCTCTGGCTGCCCATGTCTCTTTGAGCTCCGTTCTGTTCTGTGTTGCTTTTTCCTAATGTCACCACAATGAAACTGATGAGGTTCAGTCCTGTCTTTAGATATAATTATCAGCTGCCTCTGATAGCACCTGGAACATTCTCCTTACTTAGCATCGAAACGTGTTATAAAACCAACCAGGTGCTTTTGTGTTTTTTTAACCATGTGATATAATCTTGCCTCTTTCACTGATTAGGTATTGATCAATGATTTTCCAATTAGAATTTTGTAGGTAATTTGACTTTCTGATGCAGCTTTTTCTGCAGATTCCAATTTCTCCTTAAGAATTGTGATCTTAGAAGATACAGTACAAGCACAGTGTTAAAAATATATTTCCAACCTTCTTTCCAGTAGCCATTACACAGTGTCTTTGATGAAGCAGTTGCTGTGAAATGTTTTTTTTTTCTATGTTTAAAACAGACAAAATTGTGAGTGTACTTTCATTATTAAAACTGTTTATTCCTTAGAGAATCAAGAACCATAGCTTCACCAAAACTTCCTAAAGGCTGCTAGGCAGTGTTAAAGCTCAAAAGGATTAAACAACAATGTTCCTCTACTCCCTTTAGTCTTAGTGTTATCTGCTGAAAGTCTTGCTCTCTTGTGCTTTGTGGCACCCTAAATGAAATACAGAAATGTCTAGGTATGTCATGGAAAATCCAGTTTCCTTTATAAATAGCTCTCTACATCTCTTTGATCCCTTAAACTTAATTTTTAAACATTTCATTGATACGGAACATGGATAATAGCCTCTTCCCTTAGTTAAAACTTCCACATCGAAGAAGCTGGCTGTTTCAGCTACCTGGTGGCGGTTTCTGTATGTTTACTAATTGGAAATAATTGCATTTTTGAGTTTTTACCAAGATGGTCGCTTTTCATGGCCAATCAAGCTGGAAATCGTCCGATTCCAGCCATCAGCTGTTTTTAGGATTGATTTTAGAAATTTGTAAACATGATTATATATTTATGTTGTAAAATATATATATGATCATAGCCTGGCTATTTATGAAAGAAAGTTCAGAAGAAAACACTTTATCATGTTTAAAAAACAAAGCTCTGGTGAATGAAAAACATTTGTTTCAGCAGCTGAGAAAATAACACAACTTTTCTATCAAACTACTTGGAAACGATGACAGGGTGGGGATGAGTTTTATTAATGGACACACACTATGCCTGCAAACTTTGACTGCCTGTTTTTATAGTACAGGCATATGTACCTATATGTACTACAAAATTTGACTCCAATTGAAAGGAAAAGTTTGTCTTTTAAAGTTGCAATTAACAAAAAATGTTTGACATCCTTCGTTTTCCCTTGAGCTTTTCCAATATGTGAATGTATAATTTATTTTTGTTTTTTTTTTGTTTTTTTTACTGCAACCACCAATTTTTTTCCTTAAGTTTCTGCTATTTTTAGAACCCCCAGAACAAGTACAGATTACTGACCATAACCCAAAGCTTGAGTTGCCTGATGTAAAAAGTATGTCTATTGTGGTATTTTATCAAGACACAAAGACCTATTCTCAGTATTGAAAACATGTCTTAACAACCGAGAAAAAAATATATCAATTTAGATGACCTAAACACATTAGACAGTCCTGCTAAACACTTTCCTATACACAGATAAATCAGAAAAAGAATAAAATAAAAACAATACTGTTATTGAAATACATTATTTTGTAAAGTTTTGTAGGGACAAGTGAAAGAATCCAGAACCAGATCCTAATCTTTATTTAGTACTTAAACCGATAACCAGCCTATAAATTTAAGCATCCTAGTTTTGCCTCAAGTTAAATTTAAATGTTCTCATCAAGAGTATTGATTTTTTATTTTTTTGTCCATACCTAAATGTTTTTCTTGGTTACCAAAAAGTGAATTTTTGCCCAGATGATCAGTTTTCCAAAATGTAGTAGCAATGTTTCAAAGTGCCATGATTGACAGCTCAGAAATAGCTCTGACAAAAGATGCTGAATGCAGCAAATTCTCTCTAGCTGGGTGTTATGGTCTGTTCTTACTGAAAACAAATCAGAAAAGGACAAAAACAGACATTGAGTTGTATGCGTGTGTGTCCCCTAGACTTTTATTGCTTTACAACGTTGTGTTTTATGGTGCGTCACACCGAACGCGGATTCTGCGATAGGAGCGGCCGATTTACATGTTATCCCTATGTAGAGGAGCGTTCAGGAGTGCTGTGGTGCGAAAGAGACGAAAGACGTGGTGCGAAAGGACGAGTTGAAAAATCTGAACTTTTTTTTTAATTTGCGTCGCATCAACCAATCAGGGACTGGATGTGGCTGTGACATAGGGTGAAGGACCGCAGTGGAGAAGAAGCTGTTTTCAGTGTGCGGCAAGCCTGAGTTGTATGACTCAACTAACTAGCTGAGATTTATTTACTCACCGAAGACAGATGGAAAGGGGTTTAGCAGCGGGGATATAACGCCGGTAGTTGGTGTCCCGGAGGCCGATTCGTCTCCCAACGCAGGACAGCAGATCTTCGAACTGGGTCCTGGATAGACGGAAGTACCGCTGAAATCGACCGTCATCCAGACGCTGCTCCTGGAGTAGGTGGTGGTACTCTCCGAACTGTTCCTGTCCCTGAAGAATCTTGTGAACCCAGGGATGTTGGCGGCGTTTTTCAGTTCTCCATAGGTAAAACACCGTGATTATCCATGAAATCCATGTCCGTCATGTTCAGTTGAAACCAGCAAGCAGCAGATAGAAGCTCCTCCTGTTTGATGCCGTTTGTTGACATTTGGCCACGCGGATTGCATGCGAAATGTGAAGTGAGCAACAGCACAAAAATGACGCGAAAAATTCCCAGAATCCGCGTTCGGTCTGAACGCACCATTATGCTGGGACAAACAAATTTCCACTTGGGGGATCAATTAATCAATCAATTTTCAAAGTCAAGTCAAAGACAGGTAAACAAAAGTGTAGAATCATGTTTTTGACGCCTTTCGTTACACTTGACGGGCTAAAAGAATGATCGTAGAAATGTGTGAACCAAAATATGTCCAGAAGACTCATTTAAATTGACCCTTTTAAAGGATCTGTTTGTAATATCTCACAATCTAATGCAACATTTTTGTCACCTTTTAGAATATATTGAAAAGACTTAAAAGTAGTATTAAATGAAAAATGTTGAAATTATGTCACAACTGAACTGCTTTGTCCAGGCAGAGTTTTTGTAATACTGCTGTTGTGTTTATTGAAGCTTGCATTTTGGTATCTGTCTCTATCTGTCTGTTTGCTTTTCTTTGCTAAAAATACATCAGAAAAGAATGATCATCTTTATTATGTCGTTTTGAATTTTTATTTGTGTTCCAGGAGCGTGATGGCATGCGTGCTTTGCTGGAGTCTTATGACAGTGAGCTGGCATCAAACGAGTACTCTCCTCAACTGAGCAAACGAGTCAAAGAGGCAGAAGAGGTTCTGCAGAGGACGCAAAGTCACAACACAGAGATGGAGGTGTGTGATTGCTGTAGATATTTTCTGGGTGTCATTAACTTTAAAGTTTTCAGAACAAAGTTATTATTTACTCTTCTTTACTCACTTGCATATTTCTTATGCTTGATGTTCTTTGACATTCTTTTATTAGTTGTATTGTCTACACTGACAGATTAAGCTAAACATTTACATTTACTACTGATAAAACCTGACACAGGGAACCTATGCAGAATTTTGTTAGTAAGTAGTCTCTAGCTGTATCTTTTATACTACGTACATTTTCACGTTTGGTATTAGAACATCTATTATTTTTCTTATTTTTTTGTCAATTCAGGCCCAGCTTACCAAGGCACAGCAGGAGACGGGGGTACTCAAACTACAGCTGCAAAAAGTACGTATACACTGGCCTCGACAATTTACCAGATACCCCTGGTGAAGATGCAATAACAGTTCAGTTAAAATAAACGTAACTGAAGACATCTCGAAACATTTAATTAATAATCCATGACTTGTTATTTGCCGGGAGTACAGAGACAAAGACGCGGGTTTCTCTTATCCACACAAAATGGGGAAAATCTCAGAACATGCCATTTCAACGGTTTAAATAGAACAATAATTGAAGGTTTAGAATAAACATGACAAACAAGGTTTAAACCAGGTTTATTTTTGCACCAAACAGTGAGCAAGAGCGGTTGAAAATATTTTCAAAGTTCAGTGTTTGAGAATCAGAGCAATAAAATGGATTTACCAAGTCACCATAATGGCTTTCAGATGGTATTTATACACCATATACAGGGGTTGGACAATGAAACTGAAACACCTGTCATTTTAGTGTGGGAGGTTTCATGGCTAAATTGGACCAGCCTGGTAGCCAGTCTTCATTGATTGCACATTGCACCAGTAAGAGCAGTGTGTGAAGGTTCAATTAGCGGGGTAAGAGCACAGTTTTGCTCAAAATATTGAAATGCACACAACATTATGGGTGACATACCAGAGTTCAAAAGAGGACAAATTGTTGGTGCACGTCTTGCTGGGGCATCTGTGACCAAGACAGCAAGTCTTTGTGATGTATCAAGAGCCACAGTATCCAGGGTAATGTCCGCATACCACCAAGAAGGACGAACCACATCCAACAGGATGAAGAGGAAGGTGTCTGAAAGGGATGTTCGGGTGCTAACCCGGATTGTATCCAAAAAACATAAAACCACGGCTGCCCAAATCACAGCAGAATTAAATGTGCACCTCAACTCTCCTGTTTCCACCAGAACTGTCCGTCAGGAGCTCCACAGGGTCAATATACACGGCCGGGCTGCTATAGCCAAACCTTTGGTCACTCATGCCAATGCCAAACGTCGGTTTCAATGGTGCAAGGAGTGCAAATCTTGGGCTGTGGACAATGTGAAACATGTATTGTTCTCTGATGAGTCCACCTTTACTGTTTTCCCCACATCCGAGAGAGTTACGGTGTGGAGAAGCCCCAAAGAAGCGTACCACCCAGACTGTTGCATGCCCAGAGTGAAGCATGGCTGTGGATCAGTGATGGTTTGGGCTGGCATATCATGGCATTCCCTTGGCCCAATACTTGTGCTAGATGGGCGCGTCACTGCCAAGGACTACCGAACCATTCTTGAGGACCATGTGCATCCAGTGGTTCAAACATTGTATCCTGAAGGCGGTGCCGTGTATCAGGATGACAGTGCACCAATACACACAGCAGGACTGGTGAAAGATTGGTTTGATGAACATGAAAGTGAAGTTGAACATCTCCCATGGCCTGCACAGTCACCAGATCTAAATATTATTGAGCCACTTTGGGGTGTTTTGGAGGAGCGAGTCAGGAAACGTTTTCCTCCACCAGTATCACGTAGTGACCTGGCCA
The DNA here is from genome assembly GCA_036173005.1 of Crenichthys baileyi. Classification (NCBI taxonomy): domain Eukaryota; kingdom Metazoa; phylum Chordata; class Actinopteri; order Cyprinodontiformes; family Goodeidae; genus Crenichthys; species Crenichthys baileyi. Next base: position 677,717 of record JAHHUM010002919.1, on the reverse strand, counting down.
CTATCCTGCAAGAAGAATGGCTTAAAATCCCTCTGACCACTGTGCAGGACTTGTATATGTCATTCCCAAGACGAATTGACGCTGTATTGGCCGCAAAAGGAGGCCCTACACCATACTAATAAATTATTGTGGTCTAAAACCAGGTGTTTCAGTTTCATTGTCCAACCCCCGTAGGTTGTTTTTAAGCCTTGCCATGAAAGTGTTTTCTGTCCCACCAGAGAGTACAGATGTCAGATCAGACTAAGACTAACGTTCTTGGAAACAAAAACTCTAGTTGGGTTCTTTAGTGAATCTAAGGATAAATATGTGGAAATTACTTAATGACCACTGTTAAGTATGGTGGAGGGTCTATGATGCTCCATCATCACTGAGTCTTTCAGAAGAATAATTATCCAATAAGCAGTGTCTATTTTCATTTATCCTGTAAAAAGGTAACTCCTCCCACTGCAACAGTGTCAACAAAGTCTCGCTCAGAGTCTGAATTTGAGAGATTTAATCGCACAAATAATCCAAGATTTTCAGCAATAAAACATCAACCAACAATTCTGTCATAGTGATTACACTTTATACGTTAGAGTCACTTCAAAGTCCACAGAAAAGTATAACGGTAATAAATTTTGTAAGGATTTTGCCAACAGACCCCCATGTTCTATCACATAAGAGGAGATCTGAGTGGAGAGAAGATACAGCTGCAGTTGGAATTCAAACCTGGTGTTCTACCAATAAACCTGTGATCATTTTACATCTTTTATGTTGTGAAACTGAACTAGGATCTCTTCAGTGCTGAAGGAAGTTTGTAACATTCACATACATTTGTTAAGGAAAGCCTTCATTTAAAACCCTAAAATATAACATTGAATAAGGGATTTACTACATTTTCTCCACATACTTAGACAATTTAAAATCTATTACAGGTAAAGTTAACAGAAAATATGAGCTATAGGCTATCTGAAACGGATACAACTGAACTATACCCTCGCATATAAATGTTCCTGGTAAATGGAGAAAGGTGGTACTACCTCTTAACCAGGGCCTTCTTCTGGGATACATTTCTGCCCTGGTAGTTTGTTTTTGTCATGGTGAATGGAGTATAAACACAGGTAGGTATTATTCACCCTACACAACTACTCTAGTTCCTGAAAAAAGTTCCAGTAATGACAATACACAGGCTAATACTGTTTTTTAGATACGACTTATACAGCTTATTTTGGTAATACTTAATCACACTTCATCTCCAGAGATGTAAAAAAAAGTTTTAACTTTATACATTTTAGTAATGTTACAACAAGCTAGTGTTAGGAAGCATCAGAGCTGGACAGTAAACCTTTGAGTCTTTGCTCAGCTCTGCGTTTTCCTTTTTTTGCTGCTCCTTGTTGCCATGGTAACATCAACACATCCATAGCAATGAGTAGTGACGCATGAAATCCACCTGTCTGGTATAGCAGTAATTACTTATTCGTCATGGGAAGACTTTAAGAGGGGAGCTGCTGAAAGACAGACAGATGCTGTCAGGAAGAGGAAAATTGGTTGGCAAATGTAAATGAGACATAAGTACAGATCAAGAGCAGCGAATAACTGAGACACAGACGGATTAAACCGGGGGTGGCAAAAATGAATAGGACATTATAAAATAGAGTAAGAGGGACTAGTTGTGTGTGAAGGATCTGCTGAATGCTGATCTCAGTTGATAACATAGAGTTCAGAGAATCTGTCTGCAGGCTAAAGGTTTCTGCCGGCGGTACCGTCAAAGATGTTGTGATGCTGTTGCATCAAGATAATTTTATTTTCTTCTTGTCTGTTTTAGGTGGAGCTTGAGTTGGTGACTGTTAAGAAGCAGCTGGTTCCTGCAGCGGACAGCAGCTCTTTAGTGAACAAAGAAGAGGTCAACATACTGAGGTACTAAACTTTATAACCAGTTGTAATTATTAAGGTTTTCTGCAGCATTTGAAAAAATGTTAATATTCATTTTCTCCGTTTTAAGCCTTTAAAAAGTCATAAATATGTCCAGTTTTTTAACACTACATAATTAATTCTATTTATGTACCTTTGTATGTTTGAAAATCCATGGCTTCTTCCTTTTTTAAGTGAAATGCATTGGCTACATTTTAGTGTGCTGTGTGTTACATTTTAAAATAACTGGAAGATGTAGGGCAGCAAACAGGACTTAAGGAAAGCCATTAAACAACAGATGTTCCAGCTTCCCCACGAACCAGTAAATAATTCTGCTCCTAACGTTTTTATTTGGTATGGGGAAGTTATACCGAAATGTCATTGTGACATTATCCACTACATGCTGGAAAGAACACATTTATCAAAGTCTGCCTTGAAAAAGGGATTTCAGTAACTGTCTCAAATCAATTTCAATAAGCTTAATAAAGTTGCATAACCCACATGAAAAAGCCTGGGAGTTATATGTCAGAGCCGAAAAACAACAGATTGGGTTAATAAAGTCAATCTCGATTAATTAGAATAACATCGAAAAGTTGATTTATTTAAGCAATTCAGTTCAAAGCATCAAACTCGTTTTATAATGTAGATTTACTACACACAGTCAAATATGGCAAGGTTTTTTTAATTTTTTTATTTTGTTGAACAGGGCTTACAAAAACCCAGTTTCATGCTGGGATATATTTTAGCCTATTTAAAAATATGGCAATGTTCTTTAAACTGATATGCACTCAATATTCTGGTTGAAGCTCCCTTTGCATGAATTACTGCATCAGTGCAGCATGGGATAGACATGTTCATCCTGTGTCCCCACTCATTGTTAAAGAAATCTAATTCAATTCAACAGCGTCCTGGGCTGACTTTGGACTTGATCAAACACAGTGGATCAACACCAAGGTTATCCCTGTTGTGCAGACGCCTTACAACCCGTTTTTCCTTCCAATGGACTTTCCATTAATATTTTGTGGATATAGAACTCTGAACAGCCCGGTTCTTTAACAATGACCTTTGCGGCTTAATTTTGAGTTTTCAGTAGCTGTAAGCCATAATCATCAAAATTTAGAAAAATATGTTTTTGAAACAATGAATTGAATTACAGAAATTATCTTAGCAATGATAGTCTTATTTACCGAGATGCGCTTGTATACTTTTCTTGCTTAAGTTAATAAGTAAAATTTAGTTTACTTTGAAGGTTCTAAGGGCAAATATCATATTTGCCCTTTTAGAATGATCACCTACAAAAAAACTAAATATGAATAAATAATAATAGGCTTTTTTCCAGTTTCCTGTTTCAAAGCAGATACGTGATTTTAAAAGCTCAGTTTGACAACAAAAAAACCTTTGTAGCCTCACTACTACCAAATGACAGGTCATAATGCATCTGCAGTTTCTCAAAGACTATCGTTTAGAATAGCAACAGATCAAGAATAGAGGGAGCACTTTTGCTACATTAATAATCTGCACATGATCTACAATTAGGAATCAACTCTATGAAAATAAACTGCCAGAGTTTCTGTTAAGATTTTTTCCCCAGAATTGTGAAATGATTAGAATATTGGATTTAAAGAAAGTAACAATCCAAACCTGAAAGGAGAGAACACCACAACTGATGCCACGACTACAGCAGATACACTAAAGTATTTGTCGGTATACTTTCACATGTACATGACCTTTGAGATCCCATTCTTAATGTATAAGGTCCAATTTGTTGATGGACCGTTGCCAGCAATAGCAATTTTAACTGTTTTGTAAGCATCTTCCACAAGGTTTAGGAGCCTGTTTACAGTTAGATGAGGAAAACCAGGGTTGCAGCCTCCGCTCCAATTCATCCCAAAGGTGTTCAAGAAATGTTGAGGTTAGGACTCTGTGCATGCCAGTCAGGTTTCTCCATACAAAACTTCATACATCTGCAGCCATTGAAGTGATTGGAACACCAGAATCCATTAATTTGGTGGTGTGATCCAATACTTTTGGCAATATAGTGTAGCTCCAGCAGGGAGTAAATCCTGTTGAAGCTATCAGCTTCGACATTAAACGGTCTAAGACTGAGGAATTGACTGCTGTTGTTTGTGAGCCTAAAGTTTGTCGGGTAAGAAAAGGCTTTCTTTATGTTTAGTCTGTGAAAACACATCGTCTTCTGATATCCACAGATTATGATGATTTAACACGTTCCAAACAATCATGCTGCATTCTTATCAATGATGATTAGCTTCAGCAGCTACTCGTGTTTTTTCTGTGTTAGAGATAAAACCCATAGGGTGCCGTTTGTTTTAGGTCTCCAGGCTACTGCTTTCATAAAAACATTGTGCCTGAGCTCCTGTGTTTTCGCTGTGTTAACTGTAATTTGACCAGGATACTTTGCTGTCACAACTGTGGACAGTGGGTAATGAAATGATGCATAACTTGTTAAAGAGGGTAACATCACTCTTTAACAAGTTAAGACTGCATTTTTGTGCTTTTTCTTTATGTAAATGAATAGAACTATTGTAAGAATGAACACAAGTAAAAAAGAAAAGCTTGATTGATGATTTTTCTGTTACAAAGTTTTCAATTTAAGTTACTGAAGTCTGCAAAAACCTGAATAAGAAAATTTGAACATCTAAGTCAAATTGAATTCATGGTTGCTCCCATGGTGGTTTATTAACTGACCCAGAGCTCACACACTTGCTTAACTAGAGCTTTACTTCTGAATAACTCATCGTATCAGTTACATGCAGTTGATTGTTTTGTCTTTTGGTAATTGTAAACATTTTGTTTGTCCTTACAATTTCCAGGCAAAAAATTGAAGATTTAGAGAAAGACCGACAGCGTTTGGAGGAGCAGAATAACATTCTGGAGATGAGACTGGAGAGACACAACCTGCAGGTAGGCACCAAACTTCCCTCCAACTGGTTTTTGTGATGGATTTACTCGTCTGGCACAAAGGAACCAATTTAATAACCCCAAGGGTAGCGGCCTATCCTGCATGCCGCTGCGGATTGATGCACGCAGACATATGTCATATCTGACGGTTTTTCAAGCACAATTGAACCAAGGTGTCATTACAGCAGCACCTATTGGAATAGTTACAGAACCGAAGGCAGACTTTTAAAAACCATCCTTTATTGGATGAAAGGGTTACAGTTGGCATGCTTTGTGCTGGGGTCAATAAATTTAGTTGTTAAGTTTTAAATGAGAATAAATTGTGATTAAAATAAAATTAATCCTGCCAGGTTTAGGAATTAAACACTGCTGGCACAAATGTACGTTTGATTGAGCTACTTTAATCTTGCAAAATTAGTTATTAAGCTCTTGGCTACACTTGTGCCTGTTTTAATTTTAGGATGCTTTTCCTTCATACAGTGTCTTGCAAAAATATTCATCCCCTTGGCATTTTTCATGTTTTTTTTTTGCCTCACAACCTGGAATTGAAATGGATTCTTTGAGTTAGGACCATTTCCTTTACAGAACATGCCTACAGCCTTGAAGAAGTATTAGTTCTTTATTGTGAAGCAAAAAAAAAATAGGACAACATAACTGATAACTTCAATGTGCCTAACTGTTCACCCCCCCTAAAGTCAGTACTTTACCGAGCCATCTTTTGTGGCAATTACAGCTGCCAGTCCCTTTGAAGAAGTCTCTATGAGCTTGCCACATTTTGCCGCTGGGATTTTTGTCCATTCTTCAAAGCAAAACTGCTCCAGCTCCTTCATGTTGGATGGTTTTCACTTGTTAACAGCAATCTTCAAGTCTAACAACATTTTCTCAATTAGATTGAGGTCTGGACTTTGACTAGGCTATACCAACACATTTAAATGTTTCCCCTTAAACCACTCGAGTGTTACTTTGGCAGTATGTTTCGGATCATTGTCCTGCTAGAAGGTGAACCTCCATCCTAGTCTCAAATCACAGGCAGGCTGACAGGTTTTGCTTAAAGACATCCTTGTATATAACATCATCCATCTTTCCCTCGACTCAGACCATTTTCCCAGTTCCTGCTGCTGAAAAACATGCCCACAGCATGATGCAACCACTACCATGTTTCACTGTGGGGATGGTGTTCTTTGGGTGATGGGATGTATTGGGTTTGAACCAGAAATAGTGTTTTCCTTCGTGACCGAAGAGCTCAATTTTAGTCTCATCTGACCGGAGCACCTTCCTCCATTCATTGGGGAGTCGCCCACATACCTTTTGGCAAACTCAAAACGTGCCTTCTTATTTTTTAAACTAAGTAATGTCTTTTATCTGGCTGCTTTTCCATAAGGCCCAGCTCTGTGGAGTGTACAATTTATTGTGGTCCTGTGGACACATACTCCAGTCTCTGCTGTGGAACTCTGCAACTTCTTCAAGGTTACCTTTGGCCTCTGTGCTGCCTCTCTGATTCATGCCGTTCTTGCTCAGTCTGTTAGTTTTGGGTGGGCCCCTCAGGGCAGGTTTATTGTGGTACCATGTGCTTTCCATTTGAAGATGATGGATTTGATGGGGCTCTGGGGGAACATCAGATTTTGATATTTTTTAAACCCCACCCTGACAGCTTTTTCCCTGACTTGTTTGGAGAGCTCCTTGGTCTTCATGGTGTGATGTCTCTTGCTTAGTGGTGCTGCAGCCTCTGGGGCCTTTCAGAAAAGCTGTGTTAATACTGACAGATCATGTGACACTTAAATTGCACACAGGTGAACTTCATTTTACTAATTATGTGACTTTTGGAGGTTATTTGTTGCAGCAGAACATTTTAAGGGTTTCATAGGAAAGGGGGTGGATACATATACACATACCATTTTTCATTTTTTTATTTTTTTGTATTTTATATATACTTTTCCGATTTTTACTTCACAAACTTGGACTGTTTTATGCAGATCCATCACATAAAATAAGATTAAAAACATTTAAATTCCAGGTAAATTCTTTTGCAAGGCACTGTTTACAGCTTGTGTAGGAGAGAGTGCATGTTTCTCAGTCAGGTTCTGTAAATCCCCCTAACTCACACTGTGCCAAACTAAGCCTACCAAGGCACTTTAATGAAATCTGTGTGGGCTAGCGTGTTGGTTCCATTTAGCCGTGGAGTAAATGAAATCCATGTCTCTTCAAGCATGACCACTACCATCAAGGCAGCGGTCAACTGACTGCGTGAAGGAGTGCGTTTCTGCACAGGTTTCAAGGTTACACAGTCAATGGATCGGGTCTGTTCTTAAGAGTTAATTTTTACGTCTCCTCCATGGTCTAATGCGCACCGAGAGTGCTCCATGTCAGTCTGGGTTAAGTGATGAGTGACTGAATGGAGAAGCGTTTGAGGGGGAAAATCAATGGCTGGACGAGTATGAGTGACTGATATTCAGAACCGATTGCCTCGAAAACCTCACGATGATAACCCATAATTTACCCCCTGTCTTTGTATTTTATCACTCTCTCCACCATTCATTGTCATGAAACATGTCATAAAGTAGCTTTTTTTTCATGGAGATTTCTCTAAATTGACTGAGCAGGTCATCAATATATCAAGGTAGCAAGCCATCAAATACTTTTTAAAGGATTAGCAAAAACCTGTTAAAGCCATTAAATGTTCAGCAAAGTGTGAAGATAGACGGTTGCTAAATAGTAATTACCTTGTTATGGCGAATCGCTGTTACTGAAAGTTTTCTGTATGATTAACAGAAACACAAGACGGCATTTTAAAGTTTGTTTAGAACCAAATTTATGAACATTTTAGCTTTTAGCAGATTTAAAGTGAACCTCTTCATGACTGTAAAACACAACTGAGCTTTCCTTTACTTCAACCCACTTAGTTTCTTTTGTTTACTCTTGAAGGTTCTAGTGAGGATAAAATATATATGAATAGGGACTTACTTCCCAGCCTGCACAGTAAAGACTTCAAATCAGTTCATAATGTAGAGACATTTAACCAAATATTAAGCAGAACACAACCAAACTGCCTGCCAGAAGAACCATAACCCAACCATTACTGTTTCAAAATAAATAAATGTTTATATATGTCACAGTTTAGATAAAACATTAATAAATACATTAAATAAAAAACTAGGACACTCCGTCTGTGTTTTTTAATATATATTTGGGCATATAAATATTAAATATCAATACTGAATAAACAAATACAACACTTTGTAAAACATTTTGTAAAGCTTATTCCAAAATGTTAATATTTGGTGAGGAAATAATTAAGACACCCACACATTTATTTCTGCTTAAAATGGCTAAAATTACATAGAGGCATCTGTGATAGGTGCACATGATTAGAATGTTGTCACTCAGCATTTTGAAGGTGGTTTGTACCATTTAAACATTAGTTTAGGCATTTAATTAATGTGCTTTGATAGTTGAAGTGAAAGCAAACACCATGTGGAGATTTAAGAGGGGTCTGAGGCCTTCAGAAAGAAGATTGCAGCTGCTGGTAGGAGTCTGGTAAAACTTTAAAAAGAGGTCTCAAATTGAATTTCAAATGATAATCCTATTTGAAATATAAAATAAGAGGGTTTACACTGGTTGCATCGGGTGCATTTCTTAAAACCGTTGCTTTGTTAAACTTTTTATTTTTAATTCAGTTAAACCATTTAGCGCTGAACTGTCCGCAACACATTTGGACAAGTTGCTACACACCCCCTTGGAGTTTCTCTGAAAAATGAGCCTAAGAAGACCCCAGTTGCTTAGCTGATCTATCCTCGCCAGCAGTGGACAGACCAAAGGTCAGACAGCCATATTGGGGAGCCGTGCTCTGCAACGAGAGAACTGCAGGTTGGGGGAGGACTATGAAGTGGGCCTGTGTTTGCAGTAAGACAGGAACTGCTACTGGCAGTACCACCAGGGCTCTGAAATGTGAAGGGACTGAGTCTATAGCCTGACAGGAGAGAATTACAGAGAAAAATGCCTGAACATAGTTAATTATAGTTAAATAGTTAATATTCTCCTGTTTTTGCACATTGGAAGAGAAATACTCCCATCGTTTTTGTAAATATGTTCAATATTGTTCAAACTTTATATTTAAAATGGTGTTTATTTTTCACTAAAACCCAAAAATTGAGTTCTGTTTGTTTTCCTTCACTTAACTGTTAATGCACTCTTTTATGATACAATAAATTGTAAATAACTGCAAATATTGAACGCTCCTTGTCTTATAGAAAAATTGGTTAAACCATTAACTCAGAGGAAATGTTCTGGCTTTTTTACAGTTAAATAGGCAGAAAAGACCAGATGGACATTTTGAGGGTTACGGTATCTGCATGCTTCAAGGACTTGGCAATGTTTGCTCACTCTTTCAGAAGTGATTTAAACATGCCATGTTGTCAGGCCTGGATCTTCTGAACACTTTCATTTTCCAATTATAATGAAGCCATTATTTTGCTGATTAGGATCTATACTTTACAAAAAAAAAACAACGAAGCATTTTTTCATTCTCTGCTTTTTTGCAAACAGCTGAAATTTGCTGATTTAGGATGTTTTATTAGACTAAAGCACCCAGTTATTCCAATCACTATGTTTCACTCTGGGTATGGTATTTATTTATGATGTGCAGCATTTTGTTTTGCTTTTTGTTAACCAAACACATCCTTTGGGATTCTAAACCTGAAACTTTGACTTTGGTTTCATCAGACCAGGACACTCAGATGAACATGGATGTTGTATTTTTAAGAATAGGCTTCTGTCTTGCAACCTTACCTCAAAGTCCAGACATACACAGAATACAAGAGATTGCAGGATGCCGTACACCAACAATAACTGGCAGAAATTCCTTTAGCTGTCTCAGTGTTGCTGTAGGCGTCTTGTCAGCCTGCCTGACAAGTTTTCATCTTGTTCATCTCGTTCTCTGTAATGTCAATGTTGTCCCATATTTTCTCCTGCTTTTTTTCTTACCAGTGCTGTGGTTTATTGAATAATGCCAGAACTTTCTGTACCCTTCTCTTGACGATACCTTTTAACAATAAGACCCTATTAATGCGTTATAACCACAATTTTTACTGAAGAGTGCTTATGAGTAAGAATCTCACACCAGGAAAGTCCTTTGGTCTGCTTGTTTGTTTTGCCAGCTTGGTCGGGACTCTATTTCGTTTGGTGCGATTTGCTTTCATATCGTGCTTTTTTCAAGTGAACTATAACCTGTAAACAAAGCCAACAGTGTGACGATCATGCTCTTATTAGACAGAAATGACTAGAGCGGGACAGAGCACAGACCTAAAATGAAGGAAAACTTGTTTAATGCATCTCTTGCCTTTAGATAACTTTGGCAAAGTTTAACGTAGGATTGTAAGGGAGACTGCTCGAACTCCCTCCCCTTCATCTTCTCGCTAAAGATGCCGAACACCACCGCGTTCTTGTGTGTTTTTTCTAGCAGTTGGGTCATGTGCGCATCTGCCAAAATATCAGTGAGGCACCCCATCTCCTTGTTGCTCTAGGTCTGTCCATGGCTAATTGTTTGTAGCATCCATGCAGTACTAATGTTAGCAACACTGAAGGGCTAATTTGTCCCATGATGCCCTGCTCGTTAAGTCCAAAAATGCGTTTGTTTCTTGAAGTTGGTCCCAATTGAGCTAGTTTGTATCCACACCAAATCAAATGAGTCTGTTTGGAAGACCGAGACCACCTCAAAAAGTGGGTCTCGGTCCAGTTATTTGGTCCGGACCAGGGTTCGCTTGAGTGTATTCACAACTCCAAGGGGGGACAAAATCCGGTCCGTTTATAGAGAGTGGGAGGGGTAAATATACCCTAAATGTCAGGAAAGTCCTATTAGGACAATTAAACTTCATTTTGTTCTAATCAGATTCACTATAATTAAGACAAAAGGTCCTTCAACAAAGTACTAGTGTAAGCATTTGCACAGTTAAGCAACTAGCTTATTGAACCTTTTTTATGTTTTAGATTTTTCCACATAACAGATTTGAATGCTTTTTCATAAGATAAAGGTGGACAAAGTTTTGAAATTGTCTATTTTTTACAGGACAATAATCTGGTATTCTAACAGTGGCACATTTTATATCCACTGTGATTCACTGCTGCACTTAAGAGTTATTAAAATACGTGTAAATGTTTTGTTTGCTCTAAGCAACCATTTTTCTTTACTCAGGCATGCCTGCTTTTTCCTCGCTTGCAGACGAACAAGCTTACATCTTCAGACAGAAGCAAATGAAGACTTCAGAACTACAAAGCTTTTATCTTATTTTTAGGAACTACTGGATTCTCAGTTTAACTCCAGTGTTTATTATTGAAAAGAACAAAAATAAAAAAAACTTAAAGCAAGTTGGCTGACGTTTTTTTAAATATATGCAAAGCACTACAGATCAGGATCAAGGTTCCTGATCAGTTTTGAAAATGGTGGAATTTGTTTAATTAATTTTCTAAGTTTGGATAAGTAGACCAACGAAGACAGAGTATGGAAAAAAGTTTGATTAGTGAGACTTTTTCCTCCTTTCATTTTCTAAAGGACACAGGAATGCTTAATTAATTTAGTGGGTTTACATTACTTTTAATTAAATTTACATGCTTTTAATTATGATTTCCTAAACCACACGGTAATTTCAACATTTGACCCAGCAGTATTTTGCTTTTTTACTTACTAACTGAATGCACGCTTTGTCAAAAATCAAGTGGCCATTTTACTACCTGCTTGGTCCCTAGAAACATTTGAATCCAGGTTGAGTTGGATCTGTAGTTGTTAAACTGTGTCTATAATGCCAAGCAAAGCACTAAAACTACTATTTTAGGACTAAGACAGAGCTACCATAATCCACAAACATTCTTTTGAGAATCTGCATTTAATCTGGAATACTCCGTTCCATATGTGTTGCAGAGGTATAGATTTAGAAATGGAGCTAGTCTATGTTAGTCCAGATGTCCTGTTGGGTAATAATGTTTGACTAATATTAAAGCATGTCCAAAGTTAATACCTTATTTTAAATATCCAGAATTTCTTGTTTTGTTTTTTTGTTTTTTCAAACTGCCCTATGTCATTCTTTGACCTTCTGACCTCACTAATACTGGAAATGGCCAACTCTCAGTCTTTTTCTCTTAGTTGCAGTTTCCACACTGAAGAGTATTGTCAGCACAACCTGGTAGCATTTGGTTATGGTGCATTTACTGATCAGTTTTCGACTGGGCCACCACAGGTCGGCGCCAATGCATCTCTAGTTGAAGCTAAGATGCATCAGAATACCCTGTTGAATTGAAAGTAATTAAGTTATTTATCGGTTCAGTCATGTCTACTGTTGTGGCAGCAATTATGGTAAAACAAGAAAAGATACAAGATGCAGATACTTTTGTTTTAAAATAATATCATTCTTCAAATACAACTTTGCGTTTCCTGAGAGAGTGCCTTGAAACTGCTTCGATAGGCTTCCAGAAAGGTTTTATTTCTGGCTTTGCTCCTTTGTGTTTTGAATGAGATTCAGTTTCAATTCAATTCAGTTTATTTATATAGCGCCAATTCACAACACATGTCGTCTCAAGGCACTTCACAAAAGTCAGCTACATACATTCCAATTAATCTTAATCATTGAACAGTGCAGCCAGATTCTGTTATTTATTCAAATTGGATAAAAAGTTTTTCTATCTAAGGAAAGGAAACCCAGCAGATTGCATCCAGTCAGTGACTTGCAGCATTCACTCCTCCCGGATGAGCATGTGGAGACAGTGGACAGTCACTGGCGTTGACTTTGCAGCAATCCCTCATACTGAGCATGCATGTAGCGACAGTGGAAAGGAAAAACTCCCTTTTAACAGGAAGAAACCTCCAGCAGAACCAGGCTCAGTGTGAGCGGCCATCTGCCACGACCGACTGGGGGTTAGAGAGAACAGAGCAGAGACACAAAGAGAACAAAGAAGCACTGATCCAGGAGTACTTTCTATGGGAAGGAAAAGTAAATGTTAATGGATGTAGCTCCTTTAGTCGTTTCACCTAGAAAGAAGGAACAGATAAACTCTGAGCCAGTTTTCAAGTTTAGAGTCTGAAGAGAGCACATAGAGTTAGTTACAGTAAAAGCTCAGTCAGTAGCTATGTCTAGGAGAGAGAAAGGGCCTAAACACTGAAAGACAGGGCCTGTGGATCATCGGTAGAGGGTGAGCATTAAGTTGTTGCCAGCAGAAGCTTGGACGATGCCCCTCTCCAGAAAGGTGTTACAGGTAGACACAGAGTCAGGCCAGGTGTAGCTTCTAGGATGAGAAAAGAGAGAGAACAAAGTTAAAAGCTGAAATAACAGCAAATAATGCAAAATTGGAGAGTAGTGTGAGAAAGTAGCGAAGAGGGTTAAAGTGGTCATTATGTCCTCCAGCAGCCTAAGCCTATAGCAGCATAACTACAGAGATAGCTCAGGATAACCTAAGCCACTTTATCAAAAAGGAAAGTTTTAAACCTAGCCTTAAAAGTAGACAGTTTGTCCATCTAGAGCCCACTGATGGCCATTGTTATACTAAAAACCACAACGATTGGGATACCTCTCTCTGTCAGAATGACCATAGCCATTGGAAAAGAGAGGAGGTCATACAGGTAGCAGAAATGGAGGGTGTGTTTGCACCTCAACCATAACTGAGCCGGTTTAGGCTAAACCTGACTCCCCCTTACTCCATCCAACAAGGGGAGAAGAAGACGGAGCTAAAATAAGGAAGATAGCTCAGGATAACCTAAGCCACTCTAACTATAAGCTTTATCAAAAAGGAAAGTTTTAAGCCTAGCCTTAAAAGTTGACAGGGTGTCTGCCTGACGGACTAAAACTGGGAGCTGGTTCCACAGGAGAGGAGCTTGATAACTAAAGGATCTGCCTCCCATTCTACTTCTACAGACTCTAGGAACCACCAGTAAACCTGCAGTCTGAGAACGAAGTGCTCTGTTAGGAATGTATGGAACAATCAGATATCTGATGTATGATGGAGCTAAATCATTAAGGGCCTTATATGTGAGGAGGAGAAATTTAAATTCTATTATGGATTTAACAGGGAGCCAATGAAGGGAAGCTAAAGTAGGGGAAATATGATCTCTCTTTTTAATTTTCATCAGAACTCTTGCTGCAGCATTTTGAATCAGCTGAAGGCTTTTAACTGCATTTTGTGGACATCCTGATAGTAAAGAATTACAATAGTCCAGCTTTGAAGTAACAAATGCATGGACTAGCTCTTCAGCATCAATCCTGGACAGGATATTTCTAATTTTGGCAATGTTCCGGAGATGAAAGAAGGAAATCCTAGAAACCTGTTTAATATGGGATTTAAATGACATGTCCTGGTCAAAAATAACACCAAGGTTTTTTAGCAGATCCTGCTGCTCTACTACATCAACGATTTTAAAATTTTATATTGCACCTCCAAATTGTTTTTTTTTTTTTTGTGGTCATCGGAATAACTTATACTGCCTTATTATTGTTTTTTTCTGTATCAGTTTAATAATTCAGGGCTTAGGCCTGTGGTAAGCAAAATGTTTCAGGACCTATGTCTATTTGAAACTGTTTCTTCATCTTTGTGCTTTAGCTCCTGTGCTTGTCTCTAGCAAGATAATTGTTGCTGTTGCAAGCTGTTGCATCAAAATAGTTTTTCTGGTGTGTGAGTGTGTGTGTGTGTGTGTGCTTATTGGAACTAGTTTAGCTGTATAGTAACGATCCAGAGAAAAAAGGTCTTATTATTTACTTGTGCTTTCTGCTATTAAATTTTGTACATTTAAAGTTATTACATAATGAAGCATTTTTACCCTGCAAACATAAGTTGGCATGACAAGAGTTTGCACAGGAACAGGAACGACTTGAAGAGACTTTACTTTGATTGTGGTGTTTTTTGTTTGTTGTAAAATTTACCTGTGCTGCAGATACAATTGTCATAGCTGCCTGAAATTGCTTTTACAATATTTCAGTAAAGAAACACGGTCAAACTTTTTAGTTTACTTTTAAATTAAGAAAGAAAATGAGTCAGTGGAAGTCTGATTGCTATTGCCTTTTGAATAAATTGAAAATGACTCTACTGGAGCCTCACTTGCCACTCTGCTGTGAGTGTAATATGATCTGCCAGTTTCCCATGTGCGGCCTCTGGGGGAGCCTTAAATGGATTATGATGGGTGATAACTGTGGCTTGGAAATGACAAATACCAATCACGGTAAAAATTCTTAAGCAGCCACCTGCAAACTCTGCCAAAAGATTGTGCAGCTTTTTGCTGTGGGAGAGTTTGAGCTTTCATGCCACATAATAGATAAGGCAGTGCAGGAAATCTTTGATTAGGATTAGTTTTTGTCGACTGGCCAGAAAATTCTCCAATAATTCTTATGAGTAGTAGCAGGAAGCATCAGAGCTCTGCACCCTCCTATTAACAAACATTCTGCGGAAGTCTGATCTTGTTTTTTTTTTTATTTGCATGAACTTCAATGAAGAGAAATGTTGGTCCTTTAACATGGAAAAAACTAAGACACTGAACTTTTTCATTAAGAACTATGGGAACTGAAAATTACTTTAAGTCAGCTCAGTAGGCTAATCGTAAAGTTTCCTTGTGCTAGTTTTGTGTTATGGGACTTGAGCTTGACAGAAGTCCATTTTTCTCCATTTATATGCATTGTGACACATTTCATTCTGGCTATTTAAGAAACCAGGTGACCCAGTTTAGAGGCAGGCTGAATTCACACAAAAGATTAAGTGGTAGGTTACATTTTCATTCAATTTTGTCCAGGTTCCCCAGGCCTCTCTCCTTTCAACAGCATTTGCTGTACAACATAAAGAGGGCAACCAGTTGCGAACTATTATCCTAATAAATATCTTCTTATACGTTATTAAATACCCTCTTCTAGATTCTGAATTTCTTTAGGGAACTGCTATAGGAATACAGATAATCATCTCCTTTTTTATAGGTGCTATATGAGCACCTATAAAATAAAATACGACCTCAGTTCTCTGATTAGCATGAGTGAGTGTCGCACTATGAGGAACGCCCCCTGCGTGACCTCGTCAGAAACTTACATGTCTTTATAAATGCTAGCCCTGAATGGCTTGCATCAGGTACCTCTAGGTCAGGAGGGGCCTGGAGCCTCACCCTATAAATAGAGCTGACATTCGTCATTCAAAACCAAGCTCAGCTCTTCCTTGCTTCGCAGCAAGGATGGTGGCCTGGTGAGACGCTCACTCATGCTAAGCAGACACTGGGGTTATGTTCATAACCTTAAGTTCTTTTTCATAGCTTGTTTTTCATGTCTCACTATGAGGAGAACTACTGACTTCTGGACTGCCAGATATGCCTGTTTGAATGACCGCTGTTCCCAGTGGCCAGTCAGTAGGGGGCCTCACCACGAGAGTCTGCACTTAAGACTGAATGTGCCAAAACAGCAGGATTTACATCAAGTTTTTAAATCTAGCAAATGTATCAGAGGATGTCCAGCATGTAGCTGCACACACCTCCTGAACAGAGACCCCTTTAAAAAGGACCCACAAGGATGCAAGCTCCTTGGTGGAAAATGCACAAAGACCAGGCGGGGCTGGAGGCCCCTGCTAGAACATGCCAAAGTAATAGCTTCCACAATCCAGTGAGAAAGACGCTGCTTTGACAAAGGCTGTCCTACATGTGGCTTAGCCCATGACACAAATAACTGATTGGTTTTCCTAAAACCTCACGTCCTGTCCAAATAAAACCGCAGTGCATGCATGGGACTGTTTATGTAGATGCCTCTGCTCCTCTGAAGCATAAGGAGGTGGGTAAAAGGCAGCCAGCTCCATCGGAAAGCATGAACCAATCACTCGACCCAAACACGTTTACAATTGCCTGACGAAACCTCATCCAGATCTGGTTCACTACCTCGGAGTGAGGTTTCAAATCTGCATAAAGTGGGTTGCCCCTGGATAGAAGGTCTGCACCATAATTCAGGGCGTCTTCTATACGAGTTGCTTCCAGAGCCTGCAGGTTCAAACCCCCCCAGACTATCAGTTTGCATGCCAGCATTTGCAAGCGGAGGGACCTCAGTCCCCCTTGTCTGTTGATGTAGGCCACTTCTATAGAGTTGTCTGTTCTCACCAAAACATTGCTTCCTGAGAGCTAAGGGAAAATGTTTTAGAGCTAGATGAACAGCCATCAGCCATCACAATTTATGTGAGTCAGGGGCATACCAGCCCCCGATGTTCCATTTTTGGATCTCTTGTCGTAAGTAGCCTATCAGAGAGGCATTTGTGGCGAACAATTTTCGGCCAGAGATGGTACACATAATGATGCCAAGTCAGGAAGCCCGGCTCTTCCACTGACGAAGAGCTAGTGAGCAGGCTGCAGAGACAATCAGTCTCTGGCATTGTTTCAGAGTGACCAAGCTCCCCCTGTGAAACAGAGCCAGACTCAACCACATGGCCTCCACTCTCTCTTGAGGTAAAAAGGCTTTGACTCTGGAGTCCAGAGTCAGCCCTATGAAGGTGATGCATTGAAAGGGCATTGGATCAATATTTTCCTGGATTATCTAGAAACCTAGATGTCTCAGGTGATGCACCACAGCATTGGTGTGATGACCCACCTACCATTAGGTTGGAGCAGCAACAAGACAGTCGTCTATGTATGTGGCTACACATATGCCCCTTTCCCTAAGTCTGTGCATTTCCCTTTCCCTCTGTGGATTTTACTAACAGTCTTGGGCTCAGTGACAACCCGAAAGGTAGAATCACAAACTTGCATGCCATCCCTTGGATAGCAAAACGCATGTATTTCCAGTGTGGAGCATGGGTATGTGAAAATAAGCATCTTTCAGGTCGACTGAAAGATGCTTATTTTCAGTTGACCTGAAAGGCGGCCTTAACCTCCAGACTCCTGTGTAGTGGCCCACACTTTGGCATGACGAACAAATGGGAAGGGTGTCCCACTAGGATATTTTGGTACCGCAGGGGCAGAGCTTTGGGGTTTCCTCATGGCTGGAAACAAGTGCCCGGTGAGTTGTGCACCCAATCTGTGGAAAGTTTAGCTTGGCACCCTATGGTACAATTTTAAAAGGCTTCTGAGAAAAGCGAGAAGAGGTTTTTGAGTGATGAATGACGCTATGTCAGCCCTGTTTATAGGGTGAGGGTTCCAGGCCTCTCCTGACATAGGCGTCACTGATGCCAGCCATTCAGGTCCGGTGTAACGACAGTTGAGCTTCTGAAAGAGATCATGCAGCAGGTGTTTCCCATAGTAAGACACGAAGCGAAGGCTATGAAAGAGAACTCCCGGTTTCCCTTGTTTTGAAGGTCAATTCTAGTTTTGAAACAGAATTACCAAGAGTTCTAGGAGGCGCACCTTTGAAGCTTCTAAAAGTGACGTTGGCATTGCAGAAACAAATTTGAATTAAAAGCTTTTTGCATAAAATGTCTCTGTTGTCCCCCCTTCTGACAGATAAAATGCATTTGTGGCATGTGATTTTATAAAGTCTTGAGCCATGAACTTGTTTCATCCCAATAATTAAGAAGTGTGTGTTTTGTTGTTTATAAAAATGATTTCCATTGTTTTAATAACAAGGATAGCTTCACTGCTACAGCAGGTTTTAATTGGAGGGAACCAGGCTTTTGTTCTGTTTTTTTCCTTGAATATGCTTCGACACCTATCCATATGTCTTTGTCAATTCTGGATCCTCGCAGTTGAGCTACCTGGAGTTTGGGAGCTGCTGTTTTTAAGCACATGGAAGTCCTTCCTCCTAGGAGCATTCCAAGTCAGATGCAAATCAACAACCTGCCTGTCCCACCTTGGTTCATTAGTCTGTTGTTTGGTGTCAGTTGTTTACTTGGTCTCTTGGATCCTGATGGTTTTTAGACCAAACAAAATACCCTAATAACCCATGTAGGGAATTATTCTGAGGCTTCTGGTTGGAGCTGAACAAGAAATTGATCTGCAAAACATTTGGTTATAGTACATTGGCCTCCCCTTGGTTGTAAGAGCATGCCCTTGTATGTCCCTCACACAGACTTTGGGTTTATTAGAAAATGCTGAATATGTTTCCTGTTTTATTGTTTTCAACCCAATACCACCTTTTAAAAGAATTTAAAGCTTTTACTTTTAGTTAATGCTTCCTTGCCATACGCTGTATATTACCATCACACTTGGATTTTGCATTAGTAGGATGAAGCAAACAAACCATGACATTTTAGTACAAATTTGAAACCGATCTTCTGCCTTTTCAGAAGACAAGATGACAGTGCTGCTCGGCTTTTATGTAATAAATCGCTGACATGATCTAACACATCAGAAGAGAGCCCCATTCTCCTACACCATGAAAGAAACAGCTGTAAACATCCAAGTATCTAAATGAATAGCCTGCTTTTGATTGAACGTGGGTTTTTTTGTTATTTTTTCCTCAAAACTACGCTAGAATGTTTTAAAAATACCCTATGACAACCTTTTGAGTCAGTCCGAGTTTTTGACCACATTAGTTGCTTTAAGAGTGAATCCGTTTCAGCAGTAAATGACGAAAACCCATTAATCTTGTCTTGTTGATGAGGTAAATGCTCTCCTAATTACCTGTCAACAGACACAAAGGTCATTCCCACACTCGGTCTCTAATAATGACAGCCCATTCTGTCTGAAAATATCATGTTATGCACATTTCAGTCATTCCCCTGGGATGTGTTTTGAATTACTCACATCCTCTACATGGAGCTTTTGACACCAGAAAACAGAAAGAAAATCTTGAGGCTCAGCCGTCCTTGCAAGTCACTGCTCCGCAGAGCTCTGCCTCACGCTTTCCAGACACAAGCTCAATCTCCTATTGCTTATCTATAAACTCCCCTAGGGCTCAGCTCCATATGGCAGAACCTGACAGAGATTCTGATGCTTCCACTATGTGGACATTTTTCTTCCTTTTTGGAAGACAGAACCTCTGAAGTTTAAGACTTTTTGGTACCTATTGTGATTCAGCGCTCATTTATTGGACACAAACTACTTTCCTAAATGCAAATCTTTATGTAGGACTATCAGACTTCTTTTCACGGATGCTTTAAATGCAGGAAAATGTTTTTGGGATATTCAAACCCTAGCTGGATAGCTAGGCAGGATGCACAGGCACTTGAATGTCGTGAAAAAGTTGCTTTATTTCTAATAGTTAATTCAACTCCTCCTATGCAGGAACTTTGTACGTAGTGGTATTTTTCAAATGTTTATTTCTGTTCATTAATATTACATAAGACCTGTAAATAATTTGCATGAATTACTGCATCAGTGCAGTATGGCATGGAGGTGATCAGCCTGATCAGTGTCTGCTATGTTGTCTCTGGTTCAGCAGTAGCTAAACCTCGGGAATGCTACAGTTGTAGCCCATATCCTGGATACTTCTAGATGGCTCTTCAAGCTCAGACTCTGGCTGTAGTCAACATCTTGAGAGTCTCCCATAAACTGTTCAAGTGGGCTTTGATTCACAATCTTTTCAAGGATGCGGGTATCCCTGTTTCTTATCCAGGTTTTTCTACCACAGCTTTTCCTTCCACTCCAATTTTCAACTTGTGTAGACCTACATTTCTGTTTATAAAATCACTTTTTATTTGTCTTTTAGAACATTGAATTTTTTTGAGAAACTGATTGGGTTTTCATTAGCTGTAAGCCACCTAACAAGCATTAATACCTGAAATATGTCATGCTCTGTGAAATTAATCTGAGTTTCACCTTTTGAATTTGAACAATATATTTTTTTATTTTGTATTAAACCTTTTATTTACCGGGACAAAAGACCCATTGAGCTCAAGACCTCTTTCACAAGGGTGACCTGGACAAGAAAGGCTGCGGCACACATCGTGGCGGATAAAGGCAGCGAACAATAACAAAACAAACGTTACGTCACATGCACCTGCAGTTTAGATCTGGGAACCTGAAGATAACATTGTGATTTTTTCAGGTTTTTCTTAGCTATAGTCCCAACAACGTTAACCTCTTTTAGATTTAAGTGTCTCTTATTTTATAAGGATTTTATCAAAGGCACTTCTAAGACAACCGCTTGGGTTTCCTGACAGAGTGGCACATAGACACTGTGCCCCAGGACAGCAGAAAAATCATGCTTCTTTCTTAATGCTGTTTCTAGCACTGTCTTAGATTTACGTTTTTATCAAATTAATTTTTACTAAAAAATGCCTGAATCCACTTGAATACTTTAAGTAGTTTACACAATTTTTTAACATATTTAAAAAAATATATAATGATGCCTTGATTTAAATGGTGCATGCACAGTAACATGGATGCTATTACAGTTTTTATTTATTTATTTGTTGCTAATTTGAAACCTCTCCATTTGACACACATACAACTCTTTTGTGAAATGAACTGTAGATGACATTCTTCTGGGAATATCTAGTAAACTTGTTGAACTTGCACGACTTTTGTTTGCTGCTCAGTATTAATGAGGGAAAATATTGGCAAAGACAACGCTTTGATCTGCTTTTCTATACATTTGTACACCAGTCAGAGCAACTTCGATAGAGTGCTACATGCAAGATTCAGCCTCTGCAGTCCCACGAACCTCAAAACGTTTTTGAGTCTGGTACTGGTCCCTCCCATCCAACCTGCTCAACCAAAGAATCACCCTCCAAACACCCACTGCAGCCCTCCTGAAGCTGTGCTGGAACTCGGCTATCACACAAAGTACATTAAAGAAAAACATGTAAAATGACCAGAATAAAAGCACATTATGAAAATTGTGTGGATGCAGCCTAGAACCTTCTCAACTTTCATCTTTCTAAATGGATGGAATTTTACAGTCTGCAAACATTGCATATAGATTTTGTCTAAAAGCTCCATCTCATCCCAGCTCCATCTACTGGCGAGCTCTCATCAGGCACACTTGAGTCTTACAAGTTGATTAATACTCACCTCCCCAGTATGTTAATAACAAAACATTTTTTTTCTGTTTAATTTTCGCAAACTACCTTTCATCTTTAAAAATTTTTGTTGACCCCATAGCTTTAAGAGTTTTAATGTGCACTGTCTGACCCCCCCACCCCTCTCTCTCACACACACACACACACACCTTTTTATTTATTTTTACTTACATTCAGTTCACGTGTTATTGGCCTGCTTGTACCTTTTTTTTTTTTTTACATTCACTGACCATGAGTGTGTCACCTGTTCTGGTAATGAGTTATGTGCCCCCTGTGTGTTATGGTTTGTTGAGTATGTAAGTGGGTGTTTCAGTGCAATTTGTTCAGCAGTGTTAAATAAGATGGTTTTTGCTCGACCTCTTTGCTCTCTGCAGGAATATCTGTTTTTTATTCACCTGATCATGCTGTGTAACTCACACTCCACAGACTACATACCATGTTATTTGATGTGTTATTAATTGTAAATAAAGGCACCTGCAGTGTGTGGTATGTTACACTGCACCTAGCACTAGATTTCAGGTTTGCTTTCCTTTCTCAGTCTGTTCAGTGCGCATCAGTATACAGATGCAACACTCCAGAAGATTTACGTAAGAAGAAAAAAATAACTGGGTTTTATGTGGCAATGACGTGTGTCCAGCTGAAAATGGTTCGGTATAAATAGACATGTTCTGTGTAACTCATTTTGGAAACCTCAATCTCTGCGCCTTTTAAATTATACAAAACATTATTTATAAGCATGTCAGGTTTTTCCTTTCTCTATCCCTGTTGCCTTCTCCCTGTTCTGTAGACACCACAGCACCCTTTGCAGTTTTTTCATGTTCTTATTTGTCTTTTACGTTTTCTCTTCTCAAATCCTCCTTCTCTTCATCTGTCCCCGTTCACCTGCCGTTTATTTGCAACCATTGCTTGAGGGTTTATGAAATCAAATTTACCCAGTAATCAAGATCTTTTTGCACTGTAATAAAGTTGGTCGTGTTTTGTTAAAAGAGGTGGGACACAATCTTACCTACCTTTTAAAGCAAATATAGGGCCCAGTCAAAGCCTTAAAGCCCCACATCACCGAGCCTGGGTTTTATTTTCAATGTCAGATGAAGTACAGAGAGCTGGGTGTTCATGTCTTGCCGGGCAAGGCAGATCTTGCAGCCACGCTGCTACAATACTGTGGAAGGTAAATGCTGATTGTTTTAACAGCAGTTTTAATATGTTAATTGCATTTTTATTGACAATGTGTTTGATGTGGAGAGAGAGAGTGCAATGCAGGCACAAGAAAGAATGTTGAAAAGGGTGACATAGTTTTAGATGCCACAAAGCAGACCGGATTCATACAGGTTCATTTGCATCAACATTAGATCCCACAATTGCATCATCTATCTACAGTGAACACCCCCAAACTTTTTAAAAATCACATAGAATTCAAAACGTATATCTGTTCCTCTGTAATGGCCCCACTATTTCAGCTACAGACAGACAGCCTTCTTTCCCAGTTCTACTGAGTAAATGTAGAGAAGAATGATTCTTCTGCAAATGCACCATACAGAGTACACCACAAATAAGTGCCTTTCTTTGTATGTGAAATATGTTCAATTAAGACAAGCTCAGGTAAAGAAGTTGACTGTAGACACCCAGGTGCATCACAACTATGGCACGATGCTGGAAGGCTGTGACTGAATGTGAGTACTGCAAGAGTCCCCAAATGGAGCACTACTAACCCACAAAAATGTATAAATGAACGCTTGCATCCCACCTTCATGGGTAATACTGCAACTAAACAAGGAAAAGAAAATGAGGACAAACCCATAAAGTTCATGGAGGCTCAAGGGCACACTGTGGAGGCCTAGTGGTGTGTCCTGACCATCCGCGGTTTGGAGCAAGCCCAGATGGAATTTAGGAGTCAGCACAGCTCCTTGAGATCAAGTGTCCCCTCGAGTGCCATGTCCCTTGCAGAGTTTGTTACTCGTCCAAATGCTGACATCAAATGCTTAGAAGATGGGAAATATCTCATACTTCCAAATGGGCAAAGTGGATGCTTCCTCGGGGTGGGTAAACGTTACTTATAATTGATTAACTAATGTGACAGTTATTTGTGAAGCTTCATTAAAAGAAAATAAGTTTATTTTACAGCTCCAGCTGACGATGTGCCTGGGGCTGCAGAGCTGAATGCTGGAGACCAACTGAGCACCTGGAATTTGACACTTCATTTGACAAAGACTTTACTGATGCACAAATGAAGCACCTTGAGAATGTCTACTTTTCACACATGCTAGATTAATTTGTTGCAAATAAAATTCAGCTGTGCCCCAAATACCTGGATCTCTTTGAAGTACACTCAAAATACTCGGAGCACTGTAACAAAAAACAACTGAAAAATCCCTTGAGACATAGGACAATAGTAGTTTAAATAATCCCAAACTGGGAAAAGATATATTGCAACAGCAAAAAAAAACATCTTAAGAATAAAACAACTATATAACTGATAGTACCTTAAACCAGAAGCCTAAAATTAAACATTTTACATTTTTTCCTAGTTTGAAACATGTTAAAAAGTTGAGACCCTTTTTTGCGTTACTAACAAATTAAATGTTAAACATCTTACAAAACATGCAGTAAATTACCTGTTAAGACTTTTCTTACAGTATTTCAGATACAGCTGCTCTTGTTTAACGAAATGTTCAGTAAAACACACCTGTATGTGTAATTCCAAATTAAGCGTTCTCAGTTTTCATTTGAAGTAAGCTCAGCTCTTAAATTCACTAAACCTGCACAAATCTTGAGCATTTCGTCAATTTTAGGCGCCAGGTTAATTGGCACTGTTTGAGAAAGAATCTTGTACACCTACAGACGCCTATTCGGTTGTTTAAAGCGGGCGTGAGCAATGCTGCGTGTGCGAGTTGCTTCCTCATTGGTCAGCTGGCATCCTTTGTCCTTTGCGTGTGAATGCTGGAATATTAAGATTCACACAACGTGCCTCCAGCAAGTCTCTCACTATGAAACCACGGTCACCCATGACCTCATCTCCAGCATGTGAAGTATCCTGAGTTCTGTGTTGTATACCTGTCACTGCATTTGCCACCAAAAGCATCTGAAAGAAACATAAGTCCAGAGGGAGAAAAAGCCATGAAATATTTCAGTGTTGTTCGCATAGTGGGGACTGCATGATTCACTTCTGGAGTCTTAAGTTTTTAGCTTTCTGTAAAACTATCTCTTTGCAGTAACTTACACAGGTTGTGTTAGAGAAGTGCTTTTTAAAAACTTTTGGCAATTTTGCTTTGATTGTTTCACAACCAGATAATAGGGTCCTTGGAGTGTTCAGACATTATGTATATTTCCATTCCAACAGTCTTACTGATCTGACCCTGTGATGTTTTAAACCGTCGTGGTAAGTCAGCCATGAAAAAGTTCTGTCTTGGCTTCAGTGATTTAGAATTCGGTCCACAACAGGCATTGTTGAGAAAGCAGGGGCAAATGGTTGAAGGCAAGATACAAGTGTGTGAAACTCAGTTCTGTATTCATGCCTGAATACAGAAGGGAGGTTTGCATCAGTCTGCAAAATACTCTCTGCAGCAGAGTTTGGCAATGCTGGAGATGGTGCACACGACCTACATGTGATGTTGGGGCCTTTGAATTGGTGTGGTCCTCCATCCCTGGGCATGACCACTGTGTTTGGGCATTACAGGATGGCTTCGATGTGGAGTACAGCTCCTCAATCTCAAGTTCATCTGAAGGTAAAAATAAAGTACAATTATTGAGGTGTGAATAAAAGTTTGTTCAAAATTTTCTCATTTAATGGTTTTCTTTATGTTTATGACTATTTACATTGTACATAGATTCTCACTGAAGGCATCAAAACGGTGAAAACACATGAATTATGTAGCAAATGAAGAATTGTAAAAGAACTTTAAATATGTTATATTTTAGATTCCTTAAAGTAGCAGCCTTTTGCTGTGATAACTGAAATATATCTTTCGTAATACTAAAAATCATTGTTGAAGCCACAAATTTAGTTTGGTCTGATTGTTAGTACAACCACAAACAGTGCAACAGGTACCAAAGCTCCGCAATGACATTTTCGTAAATACAACTTTTGTTTAATATGCATCAGAAAACAGATCTGTAACTTTTATCTTAGTTGAAAGAATATTGACAGATTAGCAAATGGACTACGAATAGTAGCTTACCACTAATTCCGTTGTCTCACTGAAAGTTGTACCCATAATCGTTTCTACAGTGGCCTCCCAGGAATAACTTTTCAATCAGTTAGTCTTCCTTCATATAGGGAAGGCTGGGCCTTGGTTATAAAGATCAATAAGAAAAAGGCGCACAGAGATGAAGACATCTCTGAAGTTTGTGCTGGAAAAGTTTACCTTGAAAAGTGCCTGGATTTTGGTATTTCTTCTCCAGAAATCCATGAATTAATAACAATGTAATACTTACTGAAGTAAAAGATCATACAAAGAATAGATTTACACATGTAGAGGTTTGGCTTGTACCCTTTTTTTTGTGTCTCAATGTGATGGATTTTGTAAATTAGTACCACAGCTGTTATATATTGTCCCAATGCTTGCAAAATCCTGAACACTTTCTATTTAAATTTTTATCTTTTTTATATGTGTAATATATTTCTACTAAGACTTTGCATGTTCCAAGCTATTTTTTTCTTTGTTGCTCCTATGTATTTACAATACAAGTCCCAACATCTACTCACAAAAAATGAAGGGAGATATATTTAAGATTAAAAATAAATTGTAAATTTAGCTGGGGTTACTAAATTCACTCTTGTGTATTGTAATGCTAAATTAAAATGAGGTTATGTATGTTTTTTTTTTTTTTTTTTTTTTTTTTTTAACAATCCCACTAATAGCAAGGAGTGAATTAAATGACTGATTAGCTGAGTGTGTTTGAAACGCAGCAGGTTTTGTGGGCAGTGAGGCAGTCAGTGCTGTGCCTTTTGTGGTTCACATAATAAATTACAGCAAATCTCAGTCTCCAGCGGATACATTAAAGAAATGGCAGAGGAAGAGGAGAACAAATAGCTGAAAAAATGTGGGAGTAAAAACTCTTGCAGCAGACATGACTCATAAATTTGAGGCACATATTAAAGGGATACTGTGCACCAAGTACTTGGGTATACTGGACTTTCCACTGTGGACTTTGTTTCAGTGGACCACGGTCAAGATGCACTCGATTTAGAGGTCCATGCGCTTCACGTACAACAGAGTGCACAGATTTAATACAAAAAGTTGGCGGTAGGGAGAAATTCTGAAACTTGCGGCATAAAAGAATTCAGATGTAAGAAGCCGTGCGAAAACACATCACCGCACATGTTGCATTCATACATCCACAAAAATTTTAAACTTGCCTAAAAGCCAGCCATTGCACACGGAGCCTGCCTGAGGTTGTTCCCAACACAATTTTTATGACTGGAATAATTTTTATTATAGTATAAATGAATCATGAGTTGAGCACGCTAACGTGCCATTGCATTCATGAGACACATTTGCGCATCACAAATAGGTTGCATATATATTGAATGAAAATGCCTTCTATTCACAAAAGCATTTTCGCTTACAGATGGGTCCCTTTTAGCAGTACGAGTGCCGTCCATAGCTCAGATTACATTCAAAAATCAGCTCCTTGCTGCAAATGAGAGCCACAGTTTAGGAGAAGTTTATATATCAGAGAAACATATGATGAGAGGATGAGGCCGTCCCATATTGCTGGCATGGCCCGGCTCAGGGATGACTGTTAAATACCCGACCCGTCAGTCCGCTTCCTCTGAAAAGCTCCGGTTGAAAGGACCGCAGCATAGTGAGAACTGAAACTGGCATCGACGCTGCAAGGTTCCTCCTGGTTTTCCTCTGTAACACTGAGGCCAGCTCCGTGCAGAGCTCCAAAATAATTCCCCTGGGCAATCTAAAGCAGCTAATAAGCCATGCATCATCATGTACCAGCAGATCAGTTCGATCTCTTAAAAAAAACGCTCCCTCCGACTTCTTCCATTGGTGATGTCCTCCAGCTGTGCCAAAGCTGCCATCATTCCAGAATTACGCACAACTTTATGCAGCGATTTATGTACATGTGTGATTGTCTCCAGCTTGTCCCCCTTAGGTATCATTAAACCTGAAATAAATAATTGTAGTTTTAATATTAGTCAGGATATTTATTTGTCTCTATATTGTGTGGTTTCTAGAGTCTTTTTCTGCTCCAAAACACAGTTAACTGGGTTTTACAAAGCTGTCGTAATATTCTAACAACACTTTACATAAACCATGCATAGATTTGTCTTTTATTGGAGAAGAATGATCTGACTTTCTCAGCACATTTGGCTGCATAAAGTCTTCGCTAAACATTCATCTCACTATGCTTAGGATCTTTGCTAAAGAAGGAATTTACAGAAATGGGGAAAGGTTGTTCCCCTGCTTTATATTAAAATCTTTGCTCTGAATATTCTATTTATCATGTATAGTTAGTCGAGACAGGCTGTCTTTTTCTCGCTTTTTCACTGTAACTATCACTGTAAAGGGTACACTGTTTTCTTACAGTGTACCCTTTACAGTGATAGTTTCTTTCTTTTAGCTCAAACTCACGAATTAATTAACTAAATAATCCATGTTTTTATACGTGCAGTTCCAACATCTTAAGTGTTTCACACCACGACCTGGTGTTGGGTTAACTTGATGTTGAGTCAGACAGCTGGTAGATGGGCCTGATTTGGGGAAAGTATGGAATGGTTAAATGGAAAATGTAAGGTCTACTCGTGATGACTATATTTGATCATTTACAAAACTGAAAGAAAGTGGGGTTCAAGGTTTCCCCTGTTATTTAGCTCATATTATCTCAAAAGCACTCAGGTGCATAGCAGCAGTATGGACTGTCATTTATGAAATATCATTCAGGGCTTCTGCTATAGAGCATTTTTGTGTCTGAGTAATATATGTATTAATGTGATGATTAGTAACAACATGTAGATGTATGTGCCACACTATATGGCTTGCAGATACTACTTACTGCAATCAAATGTAATTTATCTTTTAAGCAGCCTTTACGCATAACCTTAATAACACACCTTCTTTAGTACCTCCTTCTCTGGCTTCCATCAAACTAATTGCTAATGCAGACACAAAATTGGAGGCAGCTGCCTTAATTTTTATGCAAAGTTTGCAACAAAGTTCCTGCTCTCAAACTTTCCTTCAGTCAAATCATCTCTCACAGGTAATGCTTAGATCTATTCCCATACAGCGAATAATGCATCTTCTCAGTGGGATATCATAATAATCGAGGTGGAGGGCACATCTGAAAATTATTCAGTAAATGCTCTGTGGTTTTTGCATATGGTTCATGACTAAGTAGTTAGAAATCTATAGTTATCAGTAGCTTTTATTTTCAAATGTCATTAAGCTTCTTCACTCAAATAAGGAACAGTCCAGTCAGCTCTCAGATTATTTAAGAAATAATATATTATCTGTTCTTTTGTTTGGTTCAGGGAGACTATGATCCTGTCAAGACCCGGGTCGTCCATCTAAAGTTTAACCCAACCACCGAGGCCAAGCAGCAGCGTCAGCAGGAAGTGGAGGCTATTCGAGAGGAATTGACACATCTTAGGGAACTTGTACGTTCCTTCCAGGAAGGAGGAATTGTCTCAAACGACAACTCCAGCATCCATACCTCTGGCCTCAGCCTCAGTTTACCACCGTCCAAGGAAGTGCTGGGTAAGATTCACTACTGAAATGGGTCTTGGCAAATACATGGTTGAGAATAAATGTTAGCAGAACTCATAAACTGTTTTTTGCTATATTAATAAGGAATTTTAATAAGACAGAAGTTAATCAAAGGATGCATTTCAGCCTCCAAGCTACAGAATGAGCTCTCTGAGAGCTTGGCAGGGGTGGGGGGTCGTTAACTGATGATCCGTACATGATATTGTATGGGGGTGGTTGAAGCAGCCTCGGGATCTCCCCAATCTTGTCACCACTTCCTCCATGGAGGAGGCAGAGTCTAAAGGCCAGAGAGACAGCGATACCATCACTATGGCAGAGATTGCAAAAGCTGTTTAAAAAAAAAAAAGCCCTGGCAGCAAGGCGCCAGGAGTGAATTAATTTCATATGTTTAAAATAACTTTTAAATTCTGACTGGAGACCTGGGAACTGCCTACTGGAGAGGACTGATAGTCAAAACTTGGATTCAGAAGTGTAGCTTTTATCCTGACCTTTAAACAGTGGACTAGACCTTTGCTATCCCAGGAATTCTGAGAGCATCATGAGTTTGTTTTTCTGGTCTAGATGTGTTTTGTGAATCTGCAGAAGGATTATGACGGTGTCCATCGTTTTGTGAAGGGTGCTGCAAGAGTTTAGGATGCAAGAGTATAATATTAAGGACTGTCCGGTACTGATATAACCAAAGTAAGACCTGTGTCCTCATTCTCTGCACAAAGTGAAGCTTGTTCCCAGTGCGGGTTGGACCTTACCAGGCCTCTTTTCTCCAGTCCGGTTTGTGGAGGTTATGGACACAATCTCAAGGCTTTCTCTTTACATCTTCAGGCCGTGATGTTCACGGCTGACTGTGAAGTGGCTTGAAAGGAAAAAGGTGACCTGCTTCCTCTGGGTCGGTGTCAGTCTCTGTCTCAAGCGAGGGCTTTAAGTCATCTTGGTGTCTTGATCAAGAGTGATGGTAAGATGGAGGAAGATGGATAAACTGGGTCATCTGATTATCTGAAATTATGTCTGTCTTCAGGTAGAGCCAATGCTCCTCTGCACTTAAAGCTGTGATCAGCTGAGGCGGTTCTGGCATCTGACCTAGATTCCCCCTGGAGCCTCACTTAGGAGGTTTTCCTGGCATGTCTCACTATGAGGACCCCTGGGGTAGACCCAGAACCAGCTTGACTAGATATATATATATATCTTCCCGCAAAGAAACAGCTTGGGGTCCTAGAATGGGTTGGAAAGTATTGCTAGTGAGGGAAATGACGGGGTTTCCCTCCAGGACCTGCTACCCCCATAACATGATCTCCCATGAGCAGAAAAGGATGGAGGGATTGATATTTGTTAGTTTGAAAAAAAAAAAAAAGCTGACAGTTTTCTGAGGTCTTACTGAACTCTCTGTTATATTGGTAAAATGCAACATTTACTCAGTAAAAGCAGCCAAGTTACTTAATGCAGCTCCTGAATTTAAGTAACAGTGCAGTGGCAGCATACCTATAATACGTTTCACAAGCATTATATTTGGTGAGCCCTAAAGAAAGGTGCTGCTTCGACCTGTTGCTGAAATGTCCCCTGGACAGGAATAAGTCTAAAAAGGAGTAAGAGCCACAGTTTTATTTAAAAAATACATTCTTTAAAAAAAGCACAGTTAAATTTAGATGCAGCTGTAGATGCAACAAAGCTAAGAGTTTCACTGGACTAACTTCTAAATATTCTTGTCTGTGGAAAAAGGGATTTAGTTGGAATAATGCATACCTTAGCCTACTGATTCATAAATAAAAAATAAGTTTGTCTCAAGCAAACCAGAAAGGTGTTCATGCCTGAATATTAATGGGTTTATGTCTCTGAATGTGTTTCTGCTTTTACAATAACACCAGTGGACCTGCTGATGTACTATTTATTGCTAAGCTGCCATCTGCCTGTGTGAGATGGACCAAGTGTTTTATTTGCATGTAGATTGGGTATCTCAGATCCGATCCCAAATAGGCACTGAAGACGCATATGGAATCACTTTTTACATTCTTGTAAATGAATCACTGTGAATGCATTTTAGCACCAAGTCTGAAAAGACGTAAAGTGCCTGCAGTGGTTTTCTTTTATGTTTTTGTCCTGGTTATATTTTCAGGGAATCAAGCACAGTGGCTCTCAATGTTGTAAAACCCTTTAAATGCCAGGTTTTGTGTGTTTAGTTCAGGCGTCTGGCTAGGTTGCTTCAAAACGTTTAATTTCTTCTTGTAAAGTCATTCTTCTGATGATTTCAATGTATGCTTGGTCACATTGTGATGAGAAAAACCTCAGAGCACGATACTGCCACAAACATGTTTCACTGTGTGTAAGGTGTCCTTTTGGTGATCCTCAGTGTTATTTTCTGGGCCTAACATACATTTCAAGGTGTTCCCAAAAACCTTAAGCAGATTAAGTTTTTCCAGACCATTCCACTTTCTTAAACAAGGTTTAGTCTTTATTGTGCCGTGGTTTCATAACAGTGCTGTGGAACCTCCTTCCTTGTTGATATCCAGTAAGATCCTTCTGATCCATTGTGACTCCTTTGCAAACTAAAAGATGCAAATGTAAAAAAAAAAAACAACTGTAGTGGAGATGGTGGATTTTTGTTTTTAGGATGGTTGGGTGGAGGCTTTCACATGATTACAAGGTTTACAACTTCATTTTTGGCATATGGTTACTTTAGATTGAAGTGATTGAAAAGAACTGGACCCAAACTGTACCACATATGAAAGCTGTTGGGATCAATAATCTTGTTTATTGAGATATTGTTGATACTACAATAGTGTTGACAGCAGCTTTATTAAAGCTTTCTGGTACTCAGACCTCTGTCTTCTTAGCTTAGGTCGAAAAAGGCTGCTAGAAGAAGGACATGTATTATGACAGGGTTTAATATGAACTTGGGTGAACATCTGCTGGCCAATCTGTCTTCTGAAGTATAGTTCTCTTTCCTGTAATTGCCTCTTGCTTGCTCACTGTTACACTGTCTCATTTCTGATCTTTCTTCAACACTTAACTGTTTTTTTTTTTTTTACAGCTGTTCATTCATTTTTACTTAATCTTGACACGTTCTTCTTCTGTACCACTTGATGTCAAATTAAATGTTAATTGAGTTTTAACCAAGATCTTACATTTAGGCTCTAGTAGATAATTAACGTGACGTCTGTAATATCTCTATCTTCAGACAGTAGTCAGTCCAATTGACCGTCTTGAAACATATCAAAGATCTCCTGTAAAAGAAATCTCAATGATTACGTTGGACAAGTGTTCTGCATATGGCTACACTCCCTCAGAAGTAATGATTTGTAGCTTAAATGACCATTTCTTAACCTTTTTTTCTTTCAAACAAACTGCTTTGCATAAAAGTTAAATAAACTAGGGATGTTAGCCCTATTATAAATTACACACTCATTTCATCTACATATTCTTATCACGATTGTCCTCGTACATTTCTCTATTCATCAGGGTTTTAATTATGAGAAGTCTAACATCCCACTTTCACTTTCAGCATGGGGTTTTTGGCATGATGTACAAAACCATTCTTGCTGCGAACATGATATGTGCAATGACATTCAGAAACATAGAAAAGGGCATACTTTGAACAGCACATGTCTAATAATACAATGCACAAGTGTAATTACAAAGTTATCTTAAGGAACATTTTTGGCACAGATAAGAGATGTTAGGAACTTCTCCAGGGTATGTTGATTCGCTGACGTGTGTGGTCTATGAAAGCATACTGTGTAAAGTTCAGTGGCATCACTTCTGTGTTTGATGCCACATGATTTGAACACAGTCACAGTACAAGAGACAAGTAACGTAAAGGTCATTAGATGTCAGAATGAAGCAACATCTCTTATCAAAGGCACTCAGTAAACGGCAAACATTCACACATTATGACAATCTGACTATTTTCTAAGGGGTTTGGCATTAATAATAAGACTCGGAACCCGTTCTCAAGTTGTTTAATTTTCAGAGAAAAACGTGCGCCGTTGTCATGTGAACAAAACAGTAGAAACTCAACTAAACCTTTCCGTGTTCCCCAGAAAACATTGGCGTGTAAACAGGACCTAAACGAATGCTGCTAACATTTGCACTCATGCATGCAACTTTTCCGAAGCATCTCTACATCATGTCAGGACTGCTCTGCATGTTTGAATAAAACTTTACATTCCTTATTCTCCTGTGTTTATACTTATGAAGTATTTTCCATGAATGCATTGAGAAATATATTTAGATGATCCTTTGTATCAACCTTTCTTCCTTCCTACTTTTCTTCCTCCCTCTCTTTTTGCATCAGAGAAAGGTGCATTAGCAGCGATGAACCTGTTTATGTGCAGAAACTCCTGCAGTTCTTTTTACTTTTTCGTAAATACATTGCACAGTGTAGGCATAGATCTGCTTTTTTTATACAAAGCGTACAAAGAAAAAAAAATGGCTAAAAATGTGTTTAAGCAGTTAAATTATTTCAGGACGCTTTTCAGCATCGTGTAGCCCGAACCCTGTGGGATCAGTTAAGGCAGATGTCAGCCATTCCAGGAGAAAGAAACTTCATATATGTAACTTCAAAAATATTGACATGTCGCTATCCCTGTTCTACATGTCATTGCTGTTTCCTGAGAATCTTCAGCTATTTTCAGGGTAGTTTGGTTACTGTCATAACGTGACAGTTTTATCACAATCCTCAAGTCTTGAAACACTATTTATCAGCAGTGACTGGTACTTGAGAAGAGCATTGTCACCCAGGAGACAGTCACAGAGACAGATACACGTTCTTTCTCTCTGAATTTTATACTTCCTTGCTTTTCAATTTTCTAAAAATGACATTAAATAATAGAAGATAAAATATGTAAAGACAAGAATGACGGCCAGAAAGCTTCATAGGGGATGATTGGACTAGAAGCCTTTGCTTATTGCACTTTCTAAGTTGGATGTCATATTTTGTTACTGCAGATGCACAGGTTGAAACTAAAAAGCTTTCAGCATTTAAGAGTCAACAGACATGAGTTGTTAGCATGAGTTGAATTTCTTTTGGTGGTGGCATTGTCTCAGTCAAGCTTAAAGTTACCATTCAGGCATACATAAACCCATTCAGATCTGATGCAATATTGGTATGGGACACGTTAAATACACCCATGCTGCTTCCATAGGATTTAAAAGGGTAACAAGGAACCAACAATCTAAAATAATTATAAATGTGTCTTTACACAAACCGGTGTGAGAGACAAATTTGTGACAAAACATTTAATCTTCCCATGGGGGTCATGGGAAATTGCTGAAAACCAAGAGCTCCATATCAGACTGTACTGGTGTCAGTTAGCACATCTAATAGTAAAGTTCATGACAGTACAATTGAAAAAAGGGTGAACAAGTATGGCTTGTTTGGATGGGTTCCCAGGACAAACCCTAATCTCCCTAAATAGAAATATGGCAGCACAACTTGGGTTTGCAGTGTTATATATTAGTGAACCACACGACATTTAGGAAAACATGCTTTGGACCTAGGCAGAGATCTTTACCCATAATGCACTTTGCTTGGTTTGGAGAAAACCAAACACTGCATATCGGCACCCATTGCCAACTGTCAAGCACGGTGGTGGACCTATCTGTCCTACAGCTGAAGCTTTGGCCAAACTGGCTCATCAGCAGTACAGTGACTGCAATCACAGCACCAAATCTACAACAGAATAACTGAAAAATAACAGAATCAAAGTGTTGCTCCTGCAAGAATTCAGACCTCAAACTGATCAAAGTGCTTTTGCAAGACCTTTTTAAAGAGCTAAAGGGTGTATCTTCAAGCTACTGAATCATAGAATGGACTTGGTTTACCCCTGACAACACTCATTCACAGAAGCTTTTTTTCCCCTGCATATGTGTTTATTTCTTATTCAGAACTGGAGCAGTAGGAACATTTGACTTCTGATTGTGTAGTTTTCCACAAAGATTTGAAGTTCTTTACGTCAGCTATTATACAGACCTCAAATCCTTGATACTCATATTTTCCTATTTAAAAAAAAGCCTATTATTGGGATTTGTTTATATGCTAAATTTTAGGGTGCATGATGTTGGAGACTCCTTTTGGAGGTTCATCTCATGGAGCATGCAGTGAAAGTTCTACATTTATACACGTGTGTATGGTGTAAGCTGCATATTGGATCAGGATTGGTCTTCAAAGTGTTCAACATGTCAAAGTTCAAATTTGAGCATCCGTCTCTTAAATTTAAATGATCACTTATCACAGAGGAAATCTACCCTTTCATGTCTTCGTATGAAGGTCTGCATAGTCCAGCTCCAACATTCAGCGGTTGGAAAAAGGAAAATGCTTCTTTCGCTGGAAGATGACTGAATTTTTTTCCAAGTAATGATTTGTGCTTACAAATGTCTTTACATAAATAGCAAATCGAGATTTGAGGACAGTCCGTAACATTTATGTCAACACTTAAAGATGGTTTGTGAATATGAAGTCTGAATTTGACAGGTAAAATGCTCATTGCTTTTCTTTGCTTCATTTTGTCTTCTCTCACACTATACATTTTTTTTGTGGAAACATTGTTAATTCCTTCTAAAATCACTTACTTCGTCCTGCGCGGACACATTTTACTGACTTTACAAATCAAGTTGCCAAATTAGTGCAAATTGCTTTTCAACAAGTGAAAGTGATTCCTCATTCCGTTTCTGCTCTTTGTGATGAGCGCCCTGCTGTGATTCTTAGTTGGGTGTTTAGTCTTTTCTCTTTGCAATATCTTGTTTTGTAAAACTAAAGTGAGCAGCTGTACTGCTGTGGGAACATTGAATTTGCTTTATACCTGCCTGCCAAAGCCTGTCAATGCTGCGTCAGACTAGTAAGAAGAGGGAATGCTAAATGTTTACAAAGACTATATCCTACACAGATGGTTGCAAATTGTACTCAGTGCAAATGGCTATAAGGAGTTATGCAGCACAGAAAAAACTGTCATGCTTACTGTACGTTCGGTGTTGCATCAAAGCTCTTGGCTGATGTATTCCCTAAACTTTTTTTGTTTGTGTTTTAGATTTACGTAAGCAGATGGAGAGTTCAGAGCTGAGGAACCAGAGGCTAAAGGAGGTGTTTCAAAAAAAGATTCAGGAGTTCCGCACCGTCTGCTACGTCCTGACGGGTTACC
This sequence comes from Crenichthys baileyi, assembly GCA_036173005.1. Taxonomy (NCBI): domain Eukaryota; kingdom Metazoa; phylum Chordata; class Actinopteri; order Cyprinodontiformes; family Goodeidae; genus Crenichthys; species Crenichthys baileyi. The sequence goes on along the minus strand of JAHHUM010002919.1, from coordinate 641,188 downwards.
AGATAGACATAACCACCGAGAACCAGTACCGGCTCACCTCAGTCTATGCAGAGCACATGCATGACTCCCTGCTCTTCAAAAAGGTAAGCAAAATTACAGTAAAGACTCAGTCTACCAAATTAATTGGTATCTTACTGTCAAAATGTGCAAAATCACAATTGCAAAGGACTGGTCGGGTGCAATATTTTTTAGACCACTGTATTTCAAAGTCCATGAACTCATTCTGTGTATGCTAACTTTATGTAAGAGGAGTTTCTCTGCCTTAAGTTCACATAAGTAATGTAGATTTTAGTGAGCTAGATCCTAAAAATCTTAGGAGTCTTGAGAATATTTGAGAAAGTCAATGACAAGAGTGAGGAAGATGTAGGTCATATGCAACATACAGTACTGGTCAAAAGTTTTAGACACACTTTCTCACTTAATGGGTCTCTTTGTTTTCATGACTATTTACAATGTAGATTTTTCTCTAAAGGCACCAAAGCTATGAATGAACACACATTTATAATTATAATTTATAATACAATTATATAGTAAACAAAAAGTGTGAAATAACTGAACATTTTTATATTTTAGATTCTTCAAAATATTCTCCTTGAACCGCCACCCCTCCTTGAACCGCCACCTTAATGTGGTGGAGGGGTTTGAGTGTTCAAATGATCCTAGAGGCTATGTTGTCTAGGGCTTAAATGCCCCTGGTAGGGTCTCCCTTGGCAAACAGGCTCTAGGTGATGGGTCAGAGAAAGAGCGGTTCAAGAATCCTTCATGAGGACAAATATATCGAGGCACGTGACGTCGCCCGGTACGGCAGAGACGGGGTACCACCCTGGAGCAGGGCCTGGAGGTGGGACTCTTCGGAGAGTGCCTAGGTGGCCGGGTGCTCCTCGCGGGCGACCGGGCGGGCTCAAGCCCGAAGAGCGACGCGAGGCACCCCCAGTGGGGCCCACACTGCAGGGGGAACCGTGAGGGACCGATGCAAAGAGGCACTCGGGTGGCCGGACAAAGGTGGAGACTCAGCGGCCCCGATCCCGGATGCAGGCCGGCTCTAGGGACGTGGAATCGTTACTCGCTGGGGGGAAGGAGCCGAGCTTGTGCGGGAGGTACGGGGATCGAGAGATACCCGACTAGAAATAGTCGGGCTGCATCCACGCACAGCGTGGGGCTCTGTGAACCCAGCTCCTTGAGAGGGGCTGGACTCTCTTCTACTCTGAGTAGCCCACGGGGAGAGGCGGCGCGGCTGGGGGGGTTGTACTGTTGCCCCCCCGCTCAGCCGTCTGTGTTGGGTTTACCCCCCGGTGGATGAGAGGTCGCATCCCTGCGCCTTCGGGTCGGGGATAGGTCTCTGTCGTTCTGCCTACGGGTCCGAGAGGGAGTGCAGGAGTACCCGGCATTTTTGGGGTCCCTGTCCTGGGGTGCTGGGATAGTGCCCCTTCCCGGCGGACTCCGTATTCTGTGGGGGATTCCAACACCCACGTGGGAAACGACAGTGACCACCTGGAGAGGCGTGATCGGGAGGGAATGGCCTCCCCGATCTCGGAATACGAGTGTGGTTTATTATTGGACTCTGTGCTAGTCAGGATTCTCCATAGTGACAACCATGTTCAAGCACATAAGGGTGTCCATTCCCAGTGCACTTGGCACCAGGACAACTCTAGGCAGGAGGGCAATCGATAGGGACTTGTTGTCGTTCCATCATCAGACCTTCGGCTGCATGTTTTGGGACACTAGGGTGAAGAGAGGGGCCCTTGAGCTGTCCACTGATCACCACCCTGTGGGGGAGTTTGATCTGCTTGGAGGAGCGAGAAAAGCCACGACCAGACTTGGCCTACGGCCACAAGCGCACAGTGAGGGTCTGCTGGGAACGCCTGGCGGAGTCCTCAGCCCAGGGATGATCAAAACTCCCACCTCGCGGGAGAGTTTAACAGATTCCCGGGGGATGTTGGAGACATTACGACGTCCCCCCTCCATCCGAGTGGACCATGTCTCCGCATCCTAATTGTCTGATGTCCTGCTCGCCAGTAGTGCGGCCGTAAGGTCGCGTGGCCTGTTCGCCGGCGGGCAAATTTCACCCAGAACCGCGTGCGTTAGACCACCCTGGCACAGTAAAAAGGAACTAAGTGCTGTCGCAAGCTGAAGACGTAGGATTATCGTCCTGATACTCGGCTCGTGGTTGGAACTTGTGGCGACTCCTGAGGCGGGTGGACGGGTACCGTGAGGCCAAGCGTGCTGCTGCCGGGCTGTGGCGAGCAAAAAACCCAGGCCTGGGAGGAGTTCGGTGAGGCCAATGGAGAAGGAATTACCGGTCGGCCTCGAAAGCCCGATTCGGCCAAACCGTCCGGAGCCCAGGAGGGGGAAGCAGTGCTCGCCAACACTGTTTATAGTGGGGGGGTGAGGCTGTGACCTGGGAACTGGGCGACATTATCGGGCGGTGGAAGGAGGACTTCAGACAGGATCTCCTCAATCCTGCCATCACGCATCCCCTGGTGGGAACCGAGGCCTCGGGCGACTCGGGGTTGACTCTTACATCACCCAGGCTGAAGTCACGAGGTGGTTAAAAAAGCTCCGTGGTGGCAAGGCTTCGGGGTGGATGACGATCAGCACCAGGAGTACCTCAAATCATCTGGAGCTTGTGGGGATTGTGTCATGGTTGACACGCTCTAACATTGCATGCGCGGTTGAGTGACCGACAGTGACTCTGGAATGGCAGGCTGGGGTGGTGGCCCCCCTTCATAAGAAGGGGGACCGGAGGGTGTGTTCCAACTACAGGGGGATCACACTCCCTCAGCCTACCTGGTAAGGCCTATTGCCAGGGTATTGGAGAGGACGCAGTACGGCCGATACGTCGAAACCTCTGGCTTCAGGAGGAGCAGTGTGGTTTTCGTCCCGCCGGGAACACTGGACCAGCTCTATACCTTCACACGGGTACTCTGAGGGGTCATGGGAGTTGTCCCAACCGGGTCACATGTTTTTTCGTGGACCTTGAGAAGGCATGTCGACTGTGTCCCTCGTGATGCCCTGGGGGGCTGATTCCAGGAGTGTTGGATCGGGGGCCCTTATTAGGGCCATCCCGGTCCCTGTAAGAGCGGAGCAGGAGTTTGGTCGCATTGCCAAGGCACCTAAGCGACCTGTTTCCCGGTTGACATGTTGGAACTCCGGTAGGGCTGCCCTATGTCACCGTCAGTTCATAACTTTATGGACAGGAATTTACTAGACACAGCCAAGGCGGAAGGGGGTCTCGGTTTGGGACCAGTGGGATTTCGTCTCTTCTTTTTGCAAGATGATGTTGGTCATGCTGCGTCCCTCTACGCCAAGGACTACAGCATGTGCTGGGGCAGTTTGCAGCGAGTGGAAGGAGGCTGGGATGAAGATCAGCTCCTCCAAGTCAGAGGCCATGATACTTCAACCGGAAAAGGGTGCGCTTGTCCTCTTCAGGTTGGAAGGAGTCTCCTGCCTCAAGTGGAGGAGTTCAAGTATCTCGGGGTTCTTGTTCACGAGTGAGGGAAGATGTGAGCCAGGAGATCGACAGACAGATCGGTGAGCGCTCTGCCGCCAGTAATGGGGGCGCGTGCCGGATCCGTTGTGGTGAAGAGAGGCTGAGCCGAAAAGCCAAAGCTCTCGATTTAACGGTAGTCCACGTTCCTACCCTCACCTCCCATGGCCCAGAACTTGGGTCATGACGAAAGAACGAGATCCCGGATACAAGCGGCTGAAAATGGAGCTTCTCTTCTCGGGTGGCGGGCACTCCTTAGAGATAGGGTGAGGAGCTCGGCCCCCTTTGCGGAGGGGCCTCGGCAGTAGAGCATGCTCCCCCACATCGAGGGAGCCAGTTGAGGTTGATCGGGATCTATACCGGACTGCCTCCTGGAAGCCTTCCTGGAGGTGTTCAGGCACGTCCACCCCGGCGAGGACGAGCCCAGGGACTGGACCAGGACACGCTGGAGGGGGACTATGTCTCTCGGCTGGCCACGGGAAGCGCCTTAGGGCTCCCGCGAGGAGGCCCCGGAGCGGAGTGTCTGGGAGAGGGAGCTCTGGGTGTATTCTGCTGAGTCTGCTGCCCCCGCGACCCGGTTCCGGATAAGCGGAAGACGACGAGTACGAGTACAAAAAGTGTGAAATAACTGAACATTTTATATTTTAGATTCTTCAAAATAGCCACCCTTTGCTCTGATGACTGGTTTGCTCTCTTGGTGTTCTCTCCATGAATACACTTGAATGGTTTTCCAAAGAGTCTTGAAAGAACTTCCTAGAGTTTCATGGAAAGATGGCCGAAGGTAAATTTTTCAGTCATTACAGCAAAGGGAGACTACTTTCAGGAATATAAAATACAAAACATATTTAAAGTTCTTTTACAATTTTTCTCTTGCTACATAACATATGTGTTTGTACAATGTAAATAAAGAAAACCATTAAATGAGAAAGGCGTTCTAAAACTTTTGACCGGTAGTGTATTATCACAGTTTCATATTTTCTCGTTATTGAACAGACCTGGTATAAATACTATGTTTGCACTCACTGCTTCAGTTTTTGAAACCAAAAGCTGCTTTCAGTTAAAATTTAGATAAATATTCAGAGCTTTGTCCTTATCAGGACTTTTTTGGACAGTCTAGGAATATGCATTTGTAGACGGGTTACAGAGTCCCAGTCTCATACTTCATTTAAATCAATACTGTGCATTTGTTTACAACTGCAGTAGCTTTAAAGGGCAATAAAATATTATTACACTTCATTAGACTTACATGGTTTACATACTTGTCTCACTTAATTTACTCAATGATATTCAGCAGGATCGTTTTATCTCTTGCGGACCCATCACGCAGCAAACAGATTATTGAGTGACGATATTAAGTGCAGACAGCCATAGTTTACATACCTCGGCTCGACACTTCCAAATTCCTCATGATCCGAAGTTTTTTCGCCATCCCCTATACTCCCAACCCATCACTTCCGCTCCACGACACATGTTTATCTTAATCTGTCCTTCAGGAATTACTGATTTTCTTTTTATTATTCATTTTTTCTGTTTACCACACCCACCTTTACCTGTGTGTTTTTCATGCTTTTACATCTGCCTGCCCGTTCGATGAGATCCTTGGTCGCGTGGTTAGGGCTCCCTGGCCTCAGCGCTTTGTACACGCTATGCCCCTCTGCATGCTAGCGGACACGGTAACTCATCACGCCACTTCCAGCAACCTTTGGTATCGGTTTCTGATGTAGTGCTGCTCCCGTCTTGTTTCTTTGTAGCCCCCGCGTCGCCGCCTTGGGTAGTGATCCCGCCTCACGCTAGAATTAATGACCGGAGGACACGCCCGTAGTCAGCCACGAGCATAACCTAAATACAGCGTCCTCATCAACCCACTTCCTCGTTTACGCGCTAGAGTGAGTCCAGACTGCTACACCCTTTGTTGTATGTGCTGTCATTTCGGCTCAGAACAAGATGTCGAACCACCCAACACTACCACTATGAGTAGTGTTTCCGTCCTATATGTGGTGGGATCCCGATTTTACTCTCAAATGATCTCATAGGCCCCTCTTGGTGTCATATAGTTTGCTGCAAATGCCCTTTGCTTCGACGTTTTGAGTTTCATCTCACTTTGTGTATTTCTCTCTGTTTTTTATAATTTCTCCGTTTCCTTATAGTGTCGCGCCTTTGCGGATGTGCCGTACATGAGCTACTGGCCCCAGCATTGTGTTGTCCACACACAACGTCGATTACCTATGTCTGAGTTTCTGTCTGAGTGCATGCCGATGTACGCACGCACTCATGGAGCGCACATCGTTGGGCCGAGACCAGACCAATTCAAGCCCTCTATATGCTACACCTATCGTACCTACACCCTGCCCTCGCACTATACCACCGCCTCCGATTCTAGTCTCTGATTGATCTACTCCTGTGAGTGTCCTTTGCTCTCTTGTGCCTCCAGCAATCCCACTATCGCCGACATGCCTCGCGTTCTTCTTTTTTCTCTATTGACAACACATATCCGCACGACTGCATTCTCCTCCTTCACGTCAGGTCTCCCCTTTTTTTCTATGCTTTATGAGTTCGCCTGCAGTCGCGCCTGTCGCGAGTCGTTTCTGCCTACCTTCCCAGTCGATCGCCCCACCCCGTCCCCCCTATCACTCTCCGTTCGCTCTCCGCTACTATCCTTTGCCTGTCTCTGTCTATCTCCCCGACACCCAGTGTGTTCATTGTATTGTCCCGCTGTATGCACGACTCTGTAGCACTGAGTGGCCGCAGCAGCAGCACACCCGATGTGCACCAACAGACACCCTGTACCTCACGCTAGACACAATCTCCCGTCGCCCACCCTCATGCTCTCGATACCCATATGTCTTAAGTCTTTACTCGCCGATCCTAGTCTTCCCCTCCCTGACCCCCCTCGTCTCCCTGCTTCGGCTCACGTGCAGGAGCCACTCGCCTTGTTCTATTAACCACCTGACATTGACATCCTGTTAGCCTCACGTGTCTTCCACCGCGTTGGGGCACCTAGCCCACTCAAAAAGTCGATCCTTCATGAGCCCGCGCACGTTCTATCTCACCGCTTACCGTGTCCCCGCGAACTAGTGGGATTCCTGACCCGATACCGACGGTGCCTAGACCGATCTGTACGTTTGGCATCCGCTATTGAGGAGTGAGACTAAGCTGTACCGTATCTCAAACGTTTCTTGCTGTGAAGACTCAATTGGATTTGATTTACCCCGCGATTTCCACAATAAAACTCTAACATAAATCTCAAACCTGACCGTTGCCGCAAAGTGTTGTTCGCATTATGTTGCCGTTGATCAGACCCTTAGTGTATAGGACCTATATACGCACCCCCAGTATCGAGGGCGTCACCGACACAGGCAGCTCTGGGAGAGCACGCACCGCCACAGTAGTCAATGGGGGGGCTGGCCAAAAGTACTGCGTGGGACCCCAAGCCAACGACATAATGTGCCCCCGCTTGTCACCCTCGCACGTGACTCCGATGGTAACATGTGCCCCACTGTTCACAGTGAACGTCCCCACTGAGGACCACTTACGCATTTATCTGTGCAGCCAGACTAGATTCATGAGGTGTGAGACAACTGCACACTGAGCGCAAAAAGCCTGTCATCCGGTCAGTGTGGGAGGTTCATGGCTACGATGGACAACGCACGCCTGGCTATCGCCACGTCTTCATCTAGATTGCGACAAGTCATACATTTTGCAACCAGACGGATGCTAGAGTGTGAAGGTTTACAACGTGAGAAGAGTAAGGTAGCACCCGTTGTTAGCTCGCACAATACGATATGTCGAAATGCCCATAATTATGGGTGGCCCAAGGAACACCCGAGTCTGCAAGCAGAGGCACAGGAACTCTGTTGGTGTGCCCGTATCTTGGCTTGGCACGGCATCCTGGATCACGAAGCAGCCAACTGTGATAGTGGATGATGCTAGTCTAAGAGCATAACGGTATGTCACTACAAATGGGGCTAATATGCCGCATGTACCACACACAAGATAGGACGAAACAGACAGCATCCACAACACAGGATGATAAAAATGATGGTGCGACACATGAGTGAAAGCTGAATTGAAAGGAATGTCTGACTGGCCTGCTAGCGGATTGTATCAAAAAACATAAACCAGGTCTTTGATCGCGCGCTCCCGCACATCGCACCAGCAGTGAAAATTAAAAATGGTGCGACCTTCAACTCTCCACTTTCACCGGAACCTGTCACAGTCGGGAGCGCTGTCCATACATGAAAGGGTCAATATATACACTGGCGCGGACTGATATAGCATCAGAGATCACGGTGATCACGTCATGTGACCCAATGTACAGAGCCAAAACGCTCGGGGACAGCACTCACACGGATATGTATGAAGGGAGCAGCAAATCCAGTTTGGGGATGTGGCAGAACACATATCTCGAGATGACAGAAAAATGGTAGCGGGTCCTGTCATGAATCGAGAAGATTCGACTAGCACGATTGTAGAGACTGTCGTTCCACATCCGGGAGAGTTGCGGTGTGGAGAAGCCCCAAAGAAGCGTACCGCCCAGACTGTCGCATGCCCAGAGTGAAGCAGGGTGTGGAGATCAGTGATGGTTGGGAGCTGCCATATCATGGCATTCCCTGGCCCAAATACTTGTGCTAGATGGGGGATCACCGCCAAGAACTACCGAACCATCTTGAGGACAATGTGCATCCAATGGTTCAAACATTGTATCCTGACGGCCGGTGCCGTGTATCAGGATGACCACAGCAACCAATTACACACAGCAAGGATGCTGGTAAGATTGGTTTTTGATGAACATGAAGTGAAGTTGAACATCTCCCATGGCCTGCACAGTCACCAGATCTAAATATTATTGAGCCACTTTGGGGTGTTTTGGAGGAGCGAGTCAGGAAAAACGTTTTCTCAGCAGTATCACGTAGTGACCTGGCCACTATCCTGCAAGAAGAATGGCTTAAAATCCCTCTGACCATTATGCAGGACTTGTATATGTCATTCCCAAGACGAATTGACGCTGTATTGGCTGCTAAAGATGGCCCTACACCATACTAATAAATGATTGTGGTCTAAAACCAGGTGTTTCAGTTTCATTGTCCAACCCCTGTATGTGTATCAAATGACAACAGATGAGGCAGAGGTAGAGCTGCAGTAGCAGCTTCTTGAACCCAAAATATATCCGAATCACAGACATCTTTCAGCACTCATGAGTTAAATAACGTAAAGCATGTCGCCAACCAGCGTGTGAGTCACATAACGTAAAGCAGCGTCATGTCGCAAAACCACATGATGGAGCTTCTTTGCGAAAATTTTTTTTTTTATTCTTGTGTATCACATATATAAACTGAGTGTATGCAAAGTGACAAAACTAATACATTCATCGTAGCCTACTTTATGAAATATTTGCTTGAATAATTGATAAAATTTTGTTAGAAACGATAGAAGAGAAGTAGCACAATATACACTTTTCTATCGTCCCCACGACATGTATTGTCTTATCGCCCAGCACTAGGCCAAAAAGTAGCTAGACATATAAAATAAAGTGCCATTAAATGCAACAAAATAATAAAAGAAGATAGTTATTTAATAATTAATAGATTAATCAGAAATAAATATATATTTCTATTGGGATTTATCTTTGTGCTTATTTTGTACTTAAACCACTAATTTTCAATCAAACTTTTTTCTTAAATTCTGTACTTTTCGTTTACAAGTGAATGTCTTGCTCTTTTATTTTTCCCAGTGCCTCACTTTCAAAATAAAAGCATGCCTCGGTGACAGATTGTTTTCCCAGTCTAACCAGAGGAAACATATTTTAAGAACTTTAACATTAAATTGGCATCTTTAAACATTTCCAAGGATACTTCCTGAAAATATTCAGATGTAATTTTTTCAAAAATATAGCCTGGTAAATATGGTCAATATTTATCACTATATTAATAATCTCTTTAAAGCAAACTGTCATAGAAGGATGATTTCTGTAATGATTAGAAGTAAATTACAACAGTTTAACAAGATTAAAATAGAAATATCTATATGTATATCTGATAAATTGATCAATTATTGAATAAATCTCTTATTTTTATTTTTTGGTTGCATTTAATGACAATCTAATTGATATGTCCAGCTATTTTTTGGCCCAGTAATTATTTTATGGGGTAATTTATTTATTTCTGTATGTATTCTTAATTATGACAGGATTGGTCCTCCAAATCCTGCAGCTTAAATTCAAACCGTGGGGAAATCATTCTGGCAAGTTAGGTGGCAGTTTTAATATCTTGGTAGGGATGTCATGCCTTGCTCAAGGACTAATTTGAATGCTGCCAGTGTAACGTGTGACATAACAATGTAAATAGTGGGATTAGAATGGGTGAATGGATGTTTAATAATTATTGCTGCTGGTGTGCCCAATTCACCCACCTGAGACCCTGCTGGAGGATTTAATTTACTGTCAACATTTGTTAACCTCAGACTGTATCAAAGAATGCAAACAGACACACTTTTATAATGATCTCTTGGTGGGGATTTTCACGCCAAAGTGCTCACATGTTAGCCTCATTGTCGGGCTCAGTCTTCTCTTTCTCACAGCAAAATACACATGCTAACACATGTACATGTTTTAGTAAAGCTTTAAGATACAAATAGAAGAAATAGGAGTAAGAAACAAAAAAATAGAGTAGAAAAATGATTGAAAATTCATTTTAGACTAAGACTGCTCAACAGCTGATCAAACGTTTAAGGCCACAGCCTTTTAAACATTAAACATGGCACAATTATTTTTGCACAAGCAAGGCCTCTAGCAGCGAGTCAATGCTGGATGCAGTAGGACAATCCTTATAAATTTAACTTGGTCTGAGAGATTTGATTAACTGTTTTTAATAATTTTCCCACTGGATTTAATTAATCTCCTGCTCCTGTCGTCATATTGCCTTTGGAAGTTGTACCTACAACCGGATTACAATTCAGCAGCGTGAAATGTGAATGTTTATAACATTTTACCTAGTTTAAGATTTTGATTAGGTGTGTGTGTGTGTGTGTGTGTGTGTGTAGATGCACATAAAATATGAAAACATGTTTTAGTTCTATGTATGACTATAATCTAGGATGCGAGAATGTTAATTTTAATGGATGGATTGATGAGGAGGAGAAAAAACTTGGGATTTTGTACAGGAAAAATAGAAGTCTTTACAAATAGGATTCTAACGTTCTTCACCTCAGCAACAGGGTTGCCAGATAATCCTGCTAATATTCCCCTCCAGCAGAGGCAACCAAATCCCCCTTCTATGATATAAGCTGTTTAACTGGCCACAGTCACGTTCCTCTACTCGGTGTGTGTTAATGAATTCATCTCTGTATGAAACCCTTACTGAAATGTTTTCACGAACCTTCAGTCAAATTATTTTTCAGCCCTCTAACATCACTTTAGTTTGGGAATAATATGAAGTAAACCTGTTAGACAAAATTCTTGTCGGTCTTGCTCAGCCTCGTCTCAGCATGACTGAGATCTGCCTCATTATGTGAATTTTTGTTTCAGTGTTTCTCATGGCTTTAGGTATTGCTGCAACACTTTTGTTCCTTTCATCTTTAAAATCCTACCTCTCCAACAGTCGTATGAAGCTGTGTGAAGGTTTGAGGCAATGTTGGATAAACTCAAAAAACACGATTGCCAATAACTTCTGAAACTTAAGGAAAAATTGCATTCTTATGTGAATTCATGTGAATACGCAGTATTAAGGTAGACAAATCTTTCTACATGATTTTGTAGAAATCTTATTGGCAGTATGTGAAAAAAAATCATAATACTTCCAAGATGTGGATTAAGTGGACAAGTGTTCATTATAGGGTTTCAAGGGTTGACGGTCTGGAAAAGTATTGAAATTAAATTTTCAGGACGGTTTAGTATGTAATAAATATGTAAAAGACCTTTGTTTTTCCAGACTTTATTTCCCTGTCTCTTTCATGTATCCACCCATTCATCTGTTGTTCTGCAATGCCTTTTAGCCAGTCATCTATTTTCTTTCTTTTCATCTATCCCTGTATCTGTCCATCCATCCATTTAGTCATCTATCCAAAAATATTGATGCTGTTTGTCCACAGTGAATCTTTTTCTTTTTATTTTACTTTTATTAAAAAGTACTGGGAACTGTGGAACATTGAGTCCGGTAAAGTCTGGGATTTGTTCCCGAGGCTTTATTTTGCATGTATTTACTGATTGGGGGTGGGGGAGTGTCTCCTTTGAGCCTCTGAAACTGACAGAAACATGTTGTGGACCAAAACAAATCAGGTTTCATTTGGCTTATAGTGTAGACACATCTCACCTTCAATCAAATTTAATCAGCTATGATTGTTTTTTTTTATAAAGGGCCTAATCAGGGGTCGGGGTCCAACACCATCCACAGAAAACCATGTAATGCCATTCCCTTCTAAATTCAAATTGATGTTTACTGGATAAAAACACTTGTTCTGATTATTTCTGATTAAACTCTGAGGCTTTAAAGGTTGGCTGAGAAGGGATTTAACACAGTTTTTAGCCCGTGCACCTGCAATTAGAAATGTGTTTTAAACATGTAAATATTATATTGTTCAGCCCAGTGCACCGAGTTTGGCATGTTTATCTTTCAATAGAGCTAACTTACATTTCAGTCCACACAGATTTATTAAATTGTTCACATTATTACATTTTCAGCTGTGGCCACTTCAAGCACTGCAAGATTGATTCTTCACTTTAATAAAACCTGATTTCGTTCAACCACAGAATCAGCTGATAAACCTCCGCTGTCGTAAATAAAAGAAAACTCCTGCACAGTCATTCTGGTTATAACTGCAAATAAGATGATCGAAAATAAATTTCAGCATGGCAGATTGTTTAAAAAAGGCTTCTTAGGCTTCTTTCCAAAGCCTTCATGTTGCCTGAAAGTCACTGTCTGAACTTTGGCTTAGATATGCTCACGTGTGGTACATTACCTCAAGGTGTACAGATATGGCATTGAAGTTTAAAATGAATGAAAAAGCATGGTGGATTTATGTGTGTGTGTAACTGCCTGGTTGGGTGGTACACACTAAGCAGACAACATGATCCTACCTATAATGTCAGCAGGCTTCTCTTCACAGCTGTCCAAAGTGGAATGTGATGTTTAGGCTCCACATAATCGGAGTTTATGTGTTTACCTGAAATAAACTGAGATAAGGCTAGTGATCTAATGCCGATTAGCTATGCACAGTGAAGGACCTTGAGAGCATTGTGGTAAATATCATTACATCATGAAATATATGGGCATTATACCTCCATTGTGCGTAGAAGACATGCTTTTAGCCTTCCCTGAGGGATAATTGTACGGTTAGTAATGTCAATCAGCCCAACACTCAGGTGGTGAAGGATAAATCACCTTGAAATTTGACTGACACTTGCAGTCCTCAGAGACTGAATCCCAGAAAGTTAATAACACAAGATAACTTCAACATTAGATTAAATAAAACACTGGTACCAGAAGTGGAGAAGAGCAAAAAATGAGGATGAATACATAAAGGCTTACACATCTCAGGCTCTGCCTTCATTAGGGCAAGCAGTAAGGAGATGGTGGCAAGAAAATTCTCTTTTACTTTAGATATTTCAACTTATTTCGGCTCTGTGCTTTAGACTCAAAAGGAATCAGATAATGTTGGCACCTCAGCGCTCTTGTTTTTGATCAATTTTGAAAACATAGCCAGAAGCCTGACTGTGATTCTTCTAACAGCCAGTCTTTGTAGGGTGCTAAAAGATCAAAAGTTGCAAGTGTCAGAGTTGACTGTCTCTGCAGTATTGGTATAAATAAAAATCAGTTTGCTGGGTAGCTACACATAGTTTATCAAGTGCAGTTCTGCTTGTTAATAATGGATTGAAGTTACATTAAACAAAGTGTAATATCAGAATTTTATTTAAAGAGTTTGCTCAAACTGAGTTTGTGTATAATCCCAACTTGTGCTTGTATGTATTTATGTATATTTTTAGCTCCCCCCTAGGACGATGGGGCTGATTAGCACCACTGATTGGGTATTTCTGAGGCTCTAATAATCAGTGACATAAATACCTTGTATGTGTGAGTGAATCATTTGAACATTTTCCTTACTGAAGTGAGGGAGAAACATGGCTTGCGCATTAATAGTTGTTAATTAAAGGCTCTGATTAAAACAAGGTTTAATCCACCTGTCATCAAAGCATTGAGAGATTACTTGTATAATTTACTTAGTTCATGCATAGAGATTAAATGGATGTTGCCTAAAGGTACGGAAAAAGTGTATTTTATTTGTAAAAATAGCCAGGAGACACAAATGGAGCTGTACGTTTGTCAGATGAGTTCTCGAGATTCGCCTTTCTAGTGAATTTTACGATTCACCTGAGTCAGACCAGTTAGGACACATTTTTAAATTAACAGTTCCTAAGTTTTATTTTCTCTAAACTCCCTAAGCAGACTCAGGTCTTGGCCCTCCTACCTCTCCTACCCTTATTGATTACCAAATAAAGAAGCCGAGATGCAAAGAGATGTGCAATCCACAGAAGTTACTGGAAACTTCCAGATATTCTTCATGGAGAGATTTTTCATTCCTCTCTTGGCTTTTACTGACTCTTCTGTCACTTTGTCGACACCGCTTTTTCAGTGTTCCCTTCCTAATGAAAGGAAAATATATAAACTCAAGGCCAGCTCATTAAAACCTACTCCCAATTAATTGTAGAGGGAATGCTGAGGAAATGAAAAACATCCAGTGGATTCCAGATAACCTGTCAGTGTAACTGATTAAATGAGTATATGCTATTTATAAAATGTTGAGTAGTTTATTGAAACTGTGAAGGAGGAGGACAGTTAATAAGGAACAGTTTATGGACAAGGTCCTGTTTTAATGACTTGTCTCAACTTTAGCAGCCACTCTGGAATAAGTAACGCTGCACAAGAGGGTGAATTCCTATAAGCTGCATTGCATCGTAAGCCATCATTACCTTCATTTTGATAAAAGTTGATGTTGTAGGAAATAGACCAGCAGCCAAAATTGATCCATTGTGCAGATGCTGTCTCTTACTGATGAAATGGCTGTCCTGTCTTGACAATTAAGAGTTAATGAGACAGTTGGCATATTTTCTCCAGCTGTCAATGACCAAGTTTCTTTTCAATTTATGCTTCACTAGGGCTTGCTACAGAAAAGTTGAGCCTCCTCACCTGGCAACACGCAGGGTCCCAAACACTTAACAGTCTGGAGGGAACTGCTCATTCAAATGTGTATATTCCTGTTCAAGCTGCCAAGTCTGTGTCAGGAACCTAACATCCAGGCGTTCTTCTTTTAACGAGTCACCAAGGAATAAAAGTTTAATTTGCATCAGAGCAAGCCTTCAGCAGGGCGATCAGTTTTGGCTTTACGCACTCAGCCGCAGATTTATGCCGGGCGGCTGGACCTTGTGGCGGAGAATAGGCGCTGTCCACACACTCCTCCTGCCAGGTGACCCACAGGCCGGGTTCCATCCCAACTCGTGGACTGGTACCGGCCAGAGGCCAGCAAATCCGGACCTGCTGAACCACGAAAACTGGCACTGTTCTTCGATTTGCTCTTTACAGCCTGAAAGAACTCTGGTCTTTCCAGCACTTCCCCTAGCATCTCAATAAAATGACTTTAAGGGGGCCATATCATGCTTTTAATTTTTGACTTTTCACTCTTAAACCATTCAGTTGTGGTCTATATAAAGTGGAACTGTAATGATTTGGTCTGAACTCCTTGTTATTGTAGTTCCACAAGCACCCCTCTTTTACCCCTGTTCTGAGGGGCGTCTGAGAGCAACTGGTGTCGTCTCTTTAAATGTTGTTGAGGCCCTTTACACCCCACCCCCCTCCAGGTCAAAGAGCGCTGCACTTTAACCCATTCGGCCCTTTTTGTACTGGTATCAGAAACAAGACATAAATGGCAAGAAGAATGCAAAACTCTTTATGTAATAATACTATTGAAAACATGCAGTATGGTTCTGTCCTCAAGGAGCTAAAAGCAGCACACAGCACTAACATAACCAGAAGGCACGATGCTACTGCTATCAAAACAATGTCAAGGACGTCATATCAACACACAATAAATTCATGTCTAAAATAAAGTTTGTTGTCATTTGAGCGTTATTTGCAGAAGAACTCGTCCTTGAAGTGGGGAAATAGGAATTTCCCCACTGATGTGAAAAATAAAATTTAACCTGGCACTTCGAAGAGGTTCTGATGCTAGGGGACAGTGTAATGAATTGTGTTGGTTAATACACCCAACAACTGAACCAAACTCTTTCAGCGTAGGTATACTTGAGCTTCGACTACAAAATCGCAGCGAGAAATAAAAAGGGTGGATACTGGAAATTGATCAGTTGGATGTACATTACCTTGTTTAGCTGTTCTGCAGCAATTACTGTGACGTAACTGTTGGGAAAACGTAACACATGACGGAAAAAACTGAACTGACTACAAAATATGACCCAAACAGAATATTTTACACCGCACACGGCGAGACTAAATTACATTTTTCTGCACTCCTACACACTCCAAGTACACAACAAAATGTATTTGAAGGCTAAAAAAGTGGATTTTGCATGATTTGTTCCCTTTAAACCATAAGAACTGGATGATGGAAATTTTTTAGCAGTTCTGAATCTGAAACTTTTTAACCCTTGGTATTCCTTGAAACTGGTAGCCGGCCTATGCCTGTTGCTCACTTGTCATTTTTAGATTAACATTTTTATTTACTGCTGGTAAATGGTCCATTTCTTACAGTGTGTCATACTTTGACGCTGATTGCTTGCTTATTTTATTTAATGTAGGTCAAATCCGCACAAAACGTATATATCATCCAAGAATTAACTAAGCACCTTTTTGTGAGTTTATGAAGAAATGTTTGTCTTGGTAAAACGTATTTCTGGGTCACTGCTGTGGTTGACAAGGATCCCAGATAAATGAGGTTATCAGATAGGTTCAAAAGCAGATTTCTACTAAGCAAATATCCACATACTAGAATAACAGGATTATAATTCTGTATGTATCATTGTGTATCCACTGAATTTCCCTGCTTTAGGACCCGACCCACAATTGTCTTTTCATGTACGTAACGAAAAGTATTAGAAAAACACTTTAATGTAAAATGTGTGTGTTTGAAATGTTTTGGGAAAGACAGAGGCCTTCCTGGGACTGGGTTTCAATTTGCTCTCTGAAACAAAACACTCATTGGTGTTTTGCTTACAGCTATGAAGATAAACATGAGCAAAACACTAACAAACAGTAAACACAAAGGCTGGTGGGAATACAAGACTGAATGCATTAACTGCATCTTAACTGGAAATGATGTTATACACTTAAACCTTCAGAGAGAAACCCGAGTTTTTTAATATCCCTGAGAAAGGAGGAATGTTGACTCTGATTTCTGCTGACAGTCTTCTGTCCTGCATGCCCCCAGGGAGGAAGTGCACTTGTAGCTGCGTGTGCCTGGGTGCTTGCATGTTTGTCACTGTCCATGCTTGTTTGCGGGCCTGCACTTGTTGGTCTCGCTAACTCCTCGGGTCAGTGTTCAGAGCATATGTCCTTTGTCTCGTTGGTAACATGATGCACAGCAGCAGAAATCCAATTGATGTCATAAATATATTCCCGTGCCTAAGAAGCCTGTCCTAGGCCACAGACTGACGGCACTCTGCACATTAGTCATTTGTTTAATAATGAATATCAGATGAATGTTAGTGATGAATATTTGCTTTGTTGAGGCTAAAACTGAAATTGGATCAGGAATGGTTTTTGCCACGGCATGGCAGTCTCATGGGGTCCGCTGGACTTTAAATGCCATCTTATTTGCCTGCATGCTCTTTGCAGATGATCGTGTACCTGTTAATTTGTAGTAACATTGTCAACCTGTCTGCAGCACTGTTGTGTGGATTAACCACTTCTGTGGATGCTGATTTACTATAAAGATACAGTGCACTAATCTATGATGAGTTATCAGAAAGCCTGACATTTTTCCAATCCCAGATCCTAATGGAAGATTGGTCTTTTAAACAATATATGACAAACAAATGTACAAACCTTGTGTTACACTTAGCCTGAGATTCTAAAAAAGGTCCTAACATGTATGTTTATAACCTGTATCATGACAAAACATAGAGAGATTTTATTACTAAGGTCCAAAACTTATTGAGGAAATATTTATTCTCTTACACACACACACACACACACACACACACACACACACACACACACACACACACACACATTTAGTCACCAGCTGTTTTATGCAGTACACCAGTTAAGTTGTCACAAATGGCAAATCCTTCAATCATATGGCAAGAGGCTCAATGCATTTAGGCATCTAGACGTGGTGAGGACAAATTGCTGAAGTTCAGATAGATCACTAAAATTAGTAATAATGGAGGTTTATGTGACTAAAAGCTGCATGGTTGTTTATGCCAGATTGGCTGGTCTGAATATTTCAGAAACTGCTTGAAGGTTCTACTTCTGTCAGCTAAGAATTGGAAACCGAGGCTATAATCCACACATACTCATTGAAATTAGGCAATAACAAATTGGGAAAACATTGCCTGGATGGATGAGTCATGATTTCAGGTGCGAGATTTAGATAGTAGGGACAGAATTCAGTGTAAATAATGTTCACACCAAACGCGGATTCTGCGAATATTTCGCGTCATTTGTATGCTTTTGCTCGCTTGACATTCCGCGTGAACTCCGTGTTGCCAAATGTCAACAAGCGGCAACGCTTCGCAGCGTCATCAAATAGGAAGAGCTTCCATCTGCTGCTTGTTGTTTTCAACTGATCATGGCGGACATGGATTTCACCTGTGGAGAGCTGAAAAACGCCGCTGACGTCGACGTCCCTGGGTTCACCAGATTCTTCAGGGACGGGGACAGTTCGGAGAGTACCACCACTTACTCCAGGAGCTGCATCTGGATGATGGTCGATTTCAGCGGTACTTCCGTCTATCCAGGACCAAGTTCGAAGATCTGCTGTCTCGCATTGGTAGACGAATCGGCCTCCCAGACACCAACTACCGGCGCTGTATCCCCGCTGCTGAACGCCTGTCCATCTGTCTTCGGTAAGTAAATAAATCTCAGCTCAATAAAAAAACAGTCGATTTTTAATGTCCACATCTCCTAAATATAAGAAGACAACAGTGCAATGGCGCAATTTTAAAGTTTTACCTGCTACTCCAGTCTCCTCACTGACTCTTTTCCAGGCCAGGTCCTTTCTGTACTTGTCTCGGTAAAAATAATTAGTTGAGTCATACAACTCTGGCTTGCCGCACACCGCCACTATGATCTTGTCCTCCATCTTCACTGACAATCGCTTCTTCTCCGCTGTGGTCCTTCACCCTACATCACAGCCACATCCAGTCCCTGACTGGTTGACGTGACGCGAATTTAGGAAAAAGTTCCGATTTTTCAACTCGTCCATCTGTCGAGCCTTCCGCACCGCGTCCTTCGTCTCCTTCGCACCGCGTCACACCGCTCCGCTCCATGGTGCTGCAATATGCATTTCATACATGTTGAGGCTTCTTACACATCCTTACCAGGGGTGTCAATAAGTACATGTATATAGCTTTTTTTATTTCTTTTTTTTACAAAATAAAATTAAACATTAAGAATCTCAAATATACATTTTACTGAATTACTGTTTAGCAACTGTAAATACAATAAACAATGTAAGAAATGGGCTTTCAGCTGGCTTTATAGGTATCAAAGGAAAAAGGGAAGGTGGGAGGTTGTCAGAATAATTATGCCACTAAGAATCAGGTTAATCAGTTCGCTTTAATTGTCTATCATACCACTGACAAAATAATTTCCACTCATCAGTTTCTTGTTGCTCATATGTATGAGAGGCACTTAAAGAGAAATGAACAAACAGCTGATTAGAATATAAATATGGATGCACTTGTCTGTGGTGCTGAATGCTGTTTTCTCTCACTCCCTGACATCCTGTTGTCGAATACAGAAAAATGCCAGAATCTGCATTTAAATGAAAGGCGATTAATCTGCATATTCCTGATTGTTGTTCAATTAATCTGCCTTCTGTCATTCCTCCACCAACAATAGCAGCTATGATGTACAGAGGAACGGTGTGTGGTTGCAGAGGATGCTTTTTGTGAGACAGTCGTGTAGGTGTGAGTATTGTATGTAGACGGATTGGATCAGAGAAAGTTAAAGGTTAAACATTTATTCAGACAGGACTGTAAGTGATATAATGCAATCCACATCATTCCTATATTTTTCCCTACAGTAAAATTAATTGGATGGAAATCTGTGCGGAAAAAGGAAATCGATTGGAAGGGGCAGAGAAGAAAAAATGATCTTCAATTAGCATCAGACAGCAGAGACAGAGGCCAGATGATCTCTGAACTGTTTCATCATCTCAATAAAGTGCCATCTGTCACCTCCATGGTGTGATGTCTTAACATCATTGTCTAATGAAGCCATGATGAAGTGCTTCAAGCAGAATGTGATTGGGTGTTATCTACCCTACATTTTAATTGTCTTGCAACTTATTAAACTTGTCAGTTATAGGTAAACACAATGCAATTGTTTAGAACTCCTGCAAGATGGGAATAAAATAAACAGGGCTGTCCACTGCATGCTAAGAACAGAAAAACATATTAATAAGTAAATGAGTGTAATTTTGAAGGTAATTTAAAATCTGAGCATGTATTATTTTTGCTCTATGTGCAAATTCCCTCTTGACAATTTAAAAAGCCTGCAATTGATTAGGAGTATTACAGTAAATACTTGAATGAGATGGTTATTCAACAACACCACAGAATATAAAATACACCTTTTAAGGATTTGAGTGCAGGTCAGACAGAAGAATAGAGAAATATTTAGGAAGTGTTTTTTTTTTTTATTCAGCATTTTCTAAACAATTGCGCAAACTTAGTTTGATTAGTTAAATTTAGAAAAATATTACACCACCACTGACTGAATCCCCTGACAAAACTCCGTCAAAATTGACTCTTAGGCTCATGAAATTGGCATGGTAATAATAACCTTGAGTACTGAACCTCCTGCTTGCATTTGGGTTTTGATGTTTACAGTTTATTCAGTCATGGTGTATCAAATCAGATCTCATAAATATGTTTGATTCATGGCTGGGTTAAAGAGGGGCTTAGCACAGAGCTGTGGCACTCTAGAGCTGAGAATGAAGAATGACAGCCTTGGTCTGAAACGTTTCTACTTCTGTCTTTTCTTCCCAAATCCCAGAGTTATCTCCCATAAGGTGTAAAACTAGGAATGCACCATACAAAAATCTGGGCCAATATCGATTTCTGACATTAATTCTGCTGTTATGGCCAAGAACCGATATTTACCGATGTTCTATACATTTCCCTACCCTTTGGGGCAGATACCGATATGTTAATGCCGATAAATCAAGCATCCCTTTGTAAAACGTTAGAAATCGACAATGTAATATACTTTTCAGTTATATTTAGTAGAAATAGAAGAAAAGAAAAATAACAGCAGAAAAGGATAAAGGGGAAAAAAAGTAAAGGAAAAATTTGAAAAAAGAAAACCTTGACTAAAATACAATGAGTATTTATCCCTCAGTATCACCTTGTTTACACAACATTTAAAAACATAAGGTATAATATTATCTAATTGCTTTTATTTATAACAGAAAAGCACATCTGCTGCAAAGATAATAAAGCATTTTGTTAAATTTATATTTATAATTTTTGCCTACTTTGGACATGATACATAAACTTAATCAGTAATTTAGAATAAACATGCTGTAAATGTATCGTTTTCAACTAAACACACTTATTGTGCAGCTTACTGACCTTTTCCCCCTTCTGCTCTGTATGAAGTATAAAAACCTGTCATGAGCTATTAGACTAGTTGGATTTCCAACTGTAGCATCACAAATGTAATTACATGACTGGTTTTTACAACCAGGAATGTTTCCAAACAGCCAAATTTATTCTCCTTTTAAGCAAGATATACACTTTATTGCCAAAAGTATTTTTTTGTCTACAGAAAAATAAAGAAAAAGGTCATGTATTTTTCATGTTCATGGACTTTGATGACATCCTGTGCTTAATCTATAAGGTCCAATTTGTTGATGGACCCACCATTGGACTCAGTGCAGGCTGGTCAGGTTTCACCACGCTGTGCAAAAACATGCGTTGGAGGGGGGCAGTGCTGCGCCTACTTTGGCTTTTTCTCAGAATACCCTGATTGAAAATTACATGGTTTTAAGCCTCATACCTTTTAAAACCATTTTATAACTTGATTCCAGAAACCAAACTACAAAATCACAGGAAATAAAGTAAAAACTTTGTCCATTAAAGTTTTTTGAGTTCTTTTTCATTTGCATATTTTATGTAATTGTGGTTTTATAGTGGTATCACAATCTGTGGCTGCCACATAACTAAACTGTAGAAAAGAAAAGACAAAGTTGAGATTGAGAGCAAGCTGGTGTCCATCACACTTTGCAGACAGGACTAGATGTTCCAGCTTGATGTTGACCCTAGAACACAGTCATCAGAGCTCGTTGTGAAATGGATATTGAAGTTTTGACAGAAATTTATGCAATGCGTAAAACTTTATTTTGCACCAGAGAGCCAACAAATATCCTGCAATAATTGTGCCACAGGTTTGCTGTTGGATATCAAAACCATCTTGTCAAAAAGCATCTTAATATTTGCAATTTGACCAATACCTAAATGGGTGGGATTTATTAAAATTTGTCCAAATGCTCGCAATGTTTTCCTGAGAATACTGTGATACATTTAAGTTTGCCCTGTTAAAATCTAATAATTTAAAGCCATTTTTACACAGACAGCATTTTAAAAGAAACAATGAAAGCCACCTTCTTAGGACTGAACTTTCAGTGTATGGATGTTTCAAAGATAAATGATGCATTTGCTTCTCTTTATTAATCCCAAATGACGTCAGGAGAACAGTAGAGCTTTTAGTTTTGCTTTAGCACACTGTACCCGTGCAAGCCTCTTGATTTTATCTTTTATTAAAGGATTTACATCAGTCTATTTGAATGTGCTTGTGTGCACCTTTTACTTTAACCCTGTCAGCATCAGGAGAGAAGTGTCATTGTCATTCAGGCAGTACTCAGCTCCTTGGCTGGATAGGGTCACTATGAAGCCCCGCCCTGCATCTCAAGTCAGAAAGTATTGATTTCCTTTAATTGGATAGACAAATAAAAAGATAAATGGGAAAATACTGCTTTGCTGTGTTGTTGAGGTATTAGCTTAAATTTTGTTCACCAGTTTTCTCCCTATAGTACAACCACTAATCTTAAAGAAATAAGTAAAAGTTTTTTTCTTCCCTTTTCTTTGTTTTCACATAAAAAGGCTTGATGTCGCCTTGTGGTTAAACTTGTGATATTTGTCCTTATTTTAATGTCACCTTCCATGTTTTTGCAAGGTGACATTAAGCCAGCTTTACAGTTCTGTTTGTGCTTGAAAAACATGCAGTAAACAGAACCATGTTGATTTTTAGAAAGGTCACACATTGTTTAAAACATTTTTTTATGAAAGTGTGAATATGCAAGTAAGTATTGATAAGGTCAGTATTTGAATAAAGCTGAGGTTTCCTTTGACCTTTCATTAATTTTTGGACTTTTTCTTTAACGAAGAAAAAGAAATGTGACCACAAATCATTTCTCAGATTTCGTTTCCTCAAACTGGTTGAGGAGAGACACCTACACATGCGTATTGCATCCACTTCTAACACTCTTCTATAGATGTATGGTGATACTACAAGCTCTGTGTCCATTCTGGAGATAATAAATAGGTAAAACCTTTGGAAACTTTTGATGAGACTTTCTTTTACAAAAAAACAAAACACAACACAAAACATGATGCTTCACCTCAGTTTTGTTTCTGATTTACTTTTGTATTTTGTATATCTTTAACATGCTGAGATTGATTTAGGAAGATTCTGAGTTCCCTTTAAGAGCTACATTGTCATAACAGCATTCAAGATAGACTGCCTGTCGTGTGTGGTCTTTAATTGTTTATACTAAGAGCATAGTATAACTAATGCTCATATGACCTCATTACGTCACAATAATTTGTAAGCGAGCAGATGCTGTAAAACATAATTTTACCATTTTTAAGACAGACGAAACGATTCCAGGAATCGCATTTTAAACTGTCTTTAGCATCCATTATCAGTGTTGTCAGTGGAGCTAGTGTGACTAAAACAGCATTCTGTGTATATATCCTGCAGAAGACTCTTACCTTAACTTAAAAATCTGCCAACATTCTCCTATCCAGCTTGTTCAATGACATAGAGATGTTGAAAGTTCAAAAAGATGAAACTACACAACTTTGCCTTACTTTATTTAGCCTACCTGTTATCTTTTTTTTTGTCTTTTCTGAAAAAGTAGTTGCAGAACAAGCACAAGACTTGCATCATATGTCTGGGTCGAGTTCGTTCTATGGAGTTGGTCATCCATTCCAGTTAGTTTTGAGGATAGCTGGCTCTTGGAGATTCACATTTCTGGTCTTTCTTGATAATGTCTGCTTTTGACACCATTGATCATAGAGTCTTAAGGTGTATTCACACCAGGATTGTCCTTTCGTCCGCTTGTTTGGTCCAGACCAAAACCGGAATTTTATTTTTTCCGTTTGGTGCAGTTCACTTTCAAATTGTACTTTTTGCAAGTGAACTACAACTT
The DNA here is from genome assembly GCA_036173005.1 of Crenichthys baileyi. Classification (NCBI taxonomy): domain Eukaryota; kingdom Metazoa; phylum Chordata; class Actinopteri; order Cyprinodontiformes; family Goodeidae; genus Crenichthys; species Crenichthys baileyi. The sequence goes on along the minus strand of JAHHUM010002919.1, from coordinate 617,037 downwards.
GTTAACAAAGCCACATGGGTGATGATCGTTGCTTCCATTGGACAGAAATGACTAGGGTCGGACATAGCACAGACTGGGAAATGGAGGAAAACTATTATGTAAGTAATGCTTGCAGTTGTTTTTTGCATGTTTCTCAGTTATTGCAGCTGCAAAGTCATTGTGAGTGTCAAGAGCAGGTCATTCAAGGCAGGTTACGCAACGTTCTATTTAACATTTTGGAACGCCGTTGACGAATGCGTGCTGCAAGCCAAAGGTAAGACAAGACGTGCTCTGCGTGCTCTGACCCACAACATGCTGGTAGCTGCATTGTTAAATAACAGACGGCTGATCACATGATTTAAGTACCACGTTCTCTTTTGCTACCGGCTAAGCCCAAAGAGACGTATGTTTTCTGTAGTTGGGTCAGATTGGGGCCATTTTGTAATTACACCGGAAGCAAACCGTTCCAGAGTCGAGACCACCTCAAAAAGTGAGTCTGAGTCCGGTTGTTTGGTCCAGCCCAAGGGGGAAGCGAACCAAAAGTGGCAGGTTTGAATACGCCCTTAGTTGAGAGGGTATATGACAGTCTGTATACCTGGCTGGACCCCAGGTTTCAGTTCTTGGACCTACTTTATTTATTTTTATACATTCGTCCCCAAGTACATAAACAAAAAAACATCCTGATGATTCCTATTATATTTATGTTGATGATATTCAGCTTTATTACCTATTTAAGTCCACTGAACCCCATTAGCTTTCTTCTTTGATGACATACCTAACAAGCATTGGTTACCTAACAGTTACCCAGAGCTGAATTCCAAAAGACTGAAACCCTTATTATGGCCCCTGAGGACTGTCAATATGCAGTCAACCAGGACCTTGGTTAGGCTCTACTGTTTCTGCCAAGCCTAAAAAGCTGAATTATTGGAGTGTCAATTAAGACAATTAAAAACTGTTTCTTCCAACTGTTTAACATCTTTGAGCTTCAAAATCTTGTTTCAAAACCTGAGCTTGGGAAGATCATTCTAGCTTTCAGCTCTTTTTAACAGCAGTTTAAATAAGAGGAAATTTGATAGGTCACAGTTTGTTTTTAATGAATGCATGAAAGAGACAATATTGTACACCATTTTGGTACATTTTATTATATATTTTAAAATATTAGTCCTCAATTTTAAAGCCCGGCTGCATGGTGGCGGAGTTGAAAGCACTGCTGCCTTGCAGCAAGAAGGTCCTGGGTTAGACTCCCGGCCGGGGGTCTTTCTGCATGGAGTTTGCATGTTCTCCCTGTGCATGCGTGGATTCTCACCGGGTACTCCGGCTTCCTCCCACAGTCCAAAGACATGCCTGTTAGGTTAATTGGTCTCTCTAAATTGCCCTTAGGTGTATGAATGATTGTTTGTGTGTTGCCCTACGTTGGACTGGCAACCTGTCCAGGGTGTACCCTGCCTTCCGCCCATAGACTGCTGGAGATAGGCACCAGCTTCCCCACGACCCACTATGGATGAAGCAGTAGAAAATGACTGACTGATTTTAAAGCCCTATGTTTTTTGTCCCCAGCTTATATATTTGACCCCTTGGACTTCATATCCTTTATCATATTCTGGGATAATCTGGCCAGAGATTGTTTCTAGTGCCACAGAGACATTTTAAGGCCAGAGGAGAAATATCTTTTAAAGTTAAAATAAATGTAACAAACATTTTTACCCCAAAAAATGTACTTTTTTTAAGTTGATTGTTATCTTGAGGACCTTTTTATATAATAGCCCTGGACTCCATGTTTCCACTGAACATAAATAAAACACGACACAATAGCTTTTTTCTCTTGGCACCTTTCAAGTAAGTTTGTATTCAAGTAAGGAAGATGTTTGTCTATATTCATAAGTCAGCAAATAGCAGCAAGAAGACAGCAACATAGCTACATTTGCTTATATCCCTTATTAGAGTAATTAAAAAGTATAAAGCAACTGGAGCTTTGACCAAAAAGGACCTGGCAAGTGAAGAGTACAGGGACAGAGGTAAAAAAAAAAATGCAGAGCTCACAGAGAAGTGCAGCAGTGTGACCAGTATGCTACTGGAAAAAAATAACTGTGTTGGTTGGTGTAAACTCTTAAAAAAAAGTTTCTAAAATGTTACCAAACCTGACCTCGGCACTTTGATAATGAGACTACACAAGACAGAAATGCTGTGCTATTAGTAGATGTCATTAGTGACTGAGACATAATACACTGAATCTAAGAATTACTTTTCAGCGATTAGTGCAGGAACTTGCAGATACCCTAATTCTAATACCTAATAATATGAGGGGTAAATTTCAGGTTGATCAGGACAGTTTTATGGCCCTGCAGGTGGTAATGCCTGTAACCTTTTAAACAGTTTCGTTGTGGCTTATTTTCAGACTTTAAAGTGTTGAATGAACTGCCATTAAATTTTACTTGCCTTCCTACATAATAATCAGGATACAAATTCAAAGTCTCCATACTTTGGTTTCTGAATAGGAAAAATTAGACCTAATGACATTCCCCTCAGCCTGAGCTGTACTTTGTGTTTAGTCCTAATTAGCACATTTTAGTCAGAGAAGAAGCATAAAGGCATTGTCAGTGTGAACAAATTGATGTGCTGGTGTTAACATTCAACTCAAGGCACTGCTGTGTTCACCTACAGCCTTGCAGAAATGGTAGCACAACATAGACTGTAAGAGACGGTAAGAAGAAAATTAAAATAAACCTAGTAATTGTAATATAACTTTTTTTTAAATGAAATACAATAAAAAAAAGAGTATAAATATATTTAAGGTGAATAATAAAAGAGCCTTCAATGTCTCTTGATTTTAGATTTTTATTGTGGTAACAGGAAATGGGTTTTGAAAGTGTATCGGCTGAAAAGCTTGGATACTCCCTCTGCTTGTTTTGAAACTGTATTAAAGCCCTGGTCAAACATGCATGGCTCTATATTAATTGGACTGCCGCTGAACATGTCAGTGGCCTGTCTGAATTACCCTCCCGTTGCCTTTCCCGTGACCTTTTGCAACAGAAGTCTGACGAGGTAGGAGCTGTTCACGCACACTGTCCGTGCAGCAAGAGCCCTAACTGCTGCAGGAAAATAATTTTACAATAATTAATACAGTAAAATCATCTAGGTTATGAGATAGAAGTCTGTACTAGTGCATGTCAAATAAAATACATTTTGATTAAAGAGATCAAATCTAATGTTGGATTGTGAAATCATTTGCTTATAGTAGCTATACAGGAGCAATCACTGATTATTAATTTTAGGAGCAGAAGTGCTGCCACACTGCATTACCAACTCTAAGGAGTTGTTCTGATGTGACCCAGCAGTAAAACAAGATTTTACAAGTATTTTAAATTTCTTCTTTTTGTAAACCTTTGACCTGCCAATGTTGATCGACTGAACGGGATTATTTTTTTCCCGCTGTGAGCGGTCATTCATTATTTCACACTGGGTGTGTAAGAGAGCAGTCACTTTCAGTTGGGATTTCAGTAATATTTTAAAGCGAATACAAAATGATTACAGAGTTGAGTTATTAAACTAGCTTTAGCATCTAATATTAGTGGTTAGCATGTTTAGCTTAATTAAAGCAGTAGTATCTGTCTGTTATCTCCATAGAATGTACATCCTTAACTTAAAAAGCAGCCAACATTTCCAAATCCAGTACGATGCATGACAGAAGTTAAAAGCTTAGACAGATGACCTCTGTTTAGCCTTAGTTTTCTGCTGAAAGTCGTGTTCTCTCTCCCAGCCTTAATGATCAGCAGATGAGCCTTGAAATGTCTTTGAAAACAGAGCGTCTGCATAAATAGCTTCTTTTGATTTCATTTTAAACACCCCAGTGATATTGAACATTGTTAACTTTGGGTGTTATTCAGCACAGAGTTGTTGTCAAAAACACCTGGAAGCTCTTACTATGGGGATTCATTAATCAGGAAAGAATATCGGATTTTTTGAGGGCCTGATTGATCAGGGCCAATCAGGCTGGAAATCAGCCAAATCCACATGCCAGCCTATTTCTCACTGCATGTCAAATACAGAGGGGCTGTTATCAACTGTTTTTAATTCCTAATTGTGAATATTAATCTCTGTGCATATTATATGTAAATAGACCCTAACCCATATATTTCCAAAAAGCTACCAGCATATCTGATATCAGGTGGGATTTTTCCATGACTGATAAAACAGAGCACCTTTGCTGTACTCTGTTAAGCCTTCCTGTTATCTGCTGAAGTCTTTCTCTTTTTCTCTTTCTCTCTCTCTCTCTCTCTGTCACAAAGCATCTGTCTGTGTGGAAAATACAATTACCTTTCTTGGAGCTTTTAACAGCTTGTGTGCTTTGTTACCTTAATAATTAAACATCTCACATGAACTAGCTTCTTACCTATGGTGTGTTCACCAACCAGAAAAAAGGTTTGATTTTTATGTGTCTGACCTTTTGGTCCAGGTCATGCTCGTAAAGGCTGTTTCTGGTCGCCAGGTGATTTTTTTTTTTTTTTCAGTGCCTCACTACTTTAAAGCATTTGAATTGAAGCCTCAGCTTTCGAGTAATGTTAATATTTTATTTATAATGGTGGACTTGTTTTGAGTAAAGCGTAACTTCATTATGATTTATGTAAAACAGTAGCTGCTTTTAAAGACGTTATTGTGTAAAGTAAAAGTTTGTGTACTTGCAGTTGATGAGTAGCTACGTTTACGTGCATAAAACTTCATCAGATTAAAATCTCTTCGGAATAGAAAACAAAAAAAAAAAATTCCAATTGTATTGTTTATAAGGACATAAGTAATCGGAATAAAACGGCCGATTGGGCTAAAAATGTTTTTGTCTCATTCAGAATAACTTGATCTGGTTAAGTGTTTACATGCATGTCGATCGGATTGTCAATCGGCATAAACCACCCCTCTCAGTCGGATTCCAATTTTATTCCGATCATGCCCAATCCGATCAGAATATTCCGACTGACAACTTTACATGACACATTTTTAGTCCAATCAGCCATTTATTCCGATTACTTATGTTCTTGTAAATGTAGCTACTGATGCAATAGTATAGTACTGCAATTACACCTTCCAAAGTAAAACAGGAAATACTGTCAGTGTATGAATTTGTTTTCTGCTAATTGGTGAAATAAAACACCTGAAACAATGTTGTGAATATTTTGGGTCTCTAAATGTTTATTTATGACAATACAGAACGGTCTTGTGTCAAGCAAATGTCACTAGGCTGATTGTCTGATTTCGGTTGCTTTACAGATTTACTCGGCCTTTCATATTTCATATCTCATGTCTGTAAAATGATTTTGTTTCAGCCGCGATCCAGAGCTTTTTAACTGCCTCAAGTTTGTTTCTATCACCATATGTAAAACTGAGTAGCCTTTGTTGGGCCATCTGTATTTGTTGGCACGCACATTTGGCAACTTGAAATCCAACACTGAGTGGGAGCTTTGGTACTTCAGCAGACTTTCAGGCTGTTATCTTAGTCTTCTATTCCAACTGACAGTGGGGGTCCTCACAGTTAGCTCAGCCCCCATAGGCCTGCATCAAATAGTCCACTGTGTCTTGCACACACCCATTCACACAGTCTGTTTCCGAGTACAGACTTCTACATCAAGGTGTTTCAGACTCTGAGATCTCCATGGTAACTGGTCGCAGTGTTTTTCTCTGTGCGTGATCAATGTTTCCGAGGCCTCGGCGGTCTCTGGAGCCTTGTGCACACTTGTTTGTTTGTGCACCTGTGATGAGAGTAGCTAGTCTGAGGATGTGGTGTAGCTCTCAGGCAGCCACACGGGAGAACGCAGCACACCAGGGATTATCTAGGGAAAAAGAACCATGGAGTGAGGGGTAAGATGAAGAGCATGGAAGTTGTCAGGAGGAAGATTGCGTGCTGAGAAACACCTTAAAACGTCTTCCATGCGGTGTTGCGGCCGGAATAATAGAAATCAGTTTTAAATGAGATACATTGGACTGTGCGAGAAGGTTAATAAATATAGAGGTGTTGGAAAAAAGAAAAAAAAGGTTTGTATAAGAGTATGCAATCGGCTGTAACTATAACTCTGCCTAAATTTGGGTTGATAACAACAAATATAACAGTACCTACTTTTATTTTAATTCTATTTGCATAATTAAACTGACCATAACACAATAATTCAGTAATATTCCATAAACATATATTATTAAAAAGTTAATTTATTTCAATAACTCAGTTTAGTTAAATACATTTTATAGATTATTAAAAAAGACAGATGTTTTCAAGCCTTTATTTCAGTTATGATTTTGCGCTTACAGCTAATAAAAACGTGATATCTAGGATTAGAGTATTACATCAGACTAATAAAAAAATCATTTTTAATACTGAAATGTGGGCTTAATGAAAATTAGGTTTAATACCTGCTTAAAGACTGTTCTTTTTACAAGGTACATTTAATCTAACAAGTGAGCCTCATTAGAACCAATATTCTAATTTATCGATTATGACTGTATCATAAGTTATTAAAGCCATAATAACCATAATGAAATGTGTTTAAACTGATTTGTTCTCAGGCATTTCAGTTGTTTTAGAGATTTTGTCAGTTTCCATATGTCTTCCTGTAACACATACGAACTCATTTGTGTAAACTTGGTTTAATTTAACAGTTAAATGTATCGAACTTTTATCGTAAATAAAAAAAAGTTGTTGCAGGTTCTTCGGTAGAGGCTGTAGCCGTGAATCAAGTAGAAAATGAAGGGGATTGCAAAAAACGTGCTGTTTATTTTATAAATTTAAGAGCATCAAATAACTTCTAAATAAAAAGCCGGAACTTTCAGTTTTGATGCTCTTAGTGAACAGAAAAAAAATCTGATTTTTCAGTATATGACCCGACGATCAGAGCCGAACCAAAGAAAACTGAACGATTTCAATCAATAATTGATTAGTTCATAACTGGTTTTTCTTGTTTGCATTTTCAAAGGGCAGAAGTAAGAACTGTGATCGCTCGCTTAGAATAAATAGTTTATACCCCTTTAAATGTCTGTGGGATGTCAGATTTGGATAACCTAAATACTTGATCTAGAGTAGGTTTTTTTACTTTTTTAAAACATTTTTAATTTGCACCTTTTTTCATCTTTGTTGACTTAAAGGGGGAATGAGGCGGTGAAAATTTGCAAGCAAAATGTGTCCAACATAACTGCTTGTTTAACTGGAAAGATGTCAAAAATTACTAATCATCTGATTGCACAATCACTTATACCAGTGCTCTTCTTATACTATTTAAGTGCAATGCATATATCATGCACAATATATGGTTCAGGTGAGAGCTCACCCAAGGATCCTCCAATTAAATGAAATGTTGAGAAAGAACTGATCATCTAATTAAGACACATGGCGTTCTGTCACCAGAACCACTGCATTATCTGGATGTGTTAAAAGTAACATTTCTTATAAACCGATTATGCTAAGAGATTATTAATGTTTTTGGAAAGTGGTGCTTAAAAAGAATAGCAGCCTACCCCTGCTTTAATTTTAAATTAATATTTATGCTTTGATGTGAGCGAGGTTTTGTGCAACCTTTGTGTTATAAGACACGGTGTCAGTTTAAGTCACCTGTTTATTTAAATGCAGTTATCCCAGAAAGAAGCATTATATGTCTAGAAAATATTTTAGTATCAACCTATGCATATTGGCTCACAAGACTAAACGACACTTTATTTCGGAAGTCCACTTCAAATGGGTTTTAGTTTGACGAGCTTAACCACATAACCGCAACAAATCCAGCTCAGGCCTTTGTGCATATCATCCTCTCTTTACCTAATTTACTGTCCATTACTTTTTAATTTTATACTTGAAAAAGAAAAAGGACTTGAGGAAAAACAATTATAGCAAAATGACATTGTTGGAGTTATCTGACAAATAAGTGTCATGGGAAGCTTAAGCTAACCTTAGGAACAACATTACTATTTCCTTTGTCCTCTTTAGTTCTGCAAACACACTTGTCGTTTCCTCTCACAGTTGTGCTGATGAATTCTAGCTGATAGTCAGCATGGTGCTGCTGCTAACATTATAATTCAACCGATGCAGGTTGTCTGGCCCGCTGTTCTTCTCAGAGCTTACTATACAGAGCCAGCAGACTTTAGAATATGTTCATACTGAATGCTGATTGGTTCAAAGTTTGTATGGGTCTAAAAAGTGTTCAGCTGCAACTAATTTATCACAAACATTTCAACAATAAAAAATAAATAACGGGTAGAAAACACTGCAGCTGCAGTGGACATAACCTCTCCTAATGTTGCAAGTCTTCATAAGAGAGCAAACTACAGGTTCAACAATGGCACTCACACGACCAGGAGCATCACACATCCACCGTGTACGGCTGTATGAAAGATAATAGATGCCTTATTATGCAGGAGAAGCTGCATTACAAACTGAGACAGCATCAAGCTTAAGCTGGCTGAGGTAGCACAAAATGCGGTTGTGCAATGAGATGGACACTCGGTTTCTGAGCAATTAGTCTTGGGATTGTTCAGACCCGAACCGAATAAAACGCCAACACCTCTGCAGTTTTACGAAAATATGAATTTCTTGGATCACTTTGAGGTATGTGGACGGCTTTTGGTGCATTACAAATTAGCATAGTCTGTGTATGCTGAAGATCAATGAGGTAAAGTTAAGTTTCTCATTTCATTTATTTTAATATTAAGGGATAAAATGACCATCTAGCAATCTGTCTGTGCTTCATCAGTGCCATCAAGAGGGTAGATTAAATTACAAGTCGAATCCATCAGAAATTAAGGAATGTTTTAGTTTTATAATAAAGAATCCAGCCCCCTTCATACTTAGCATTATTGGGTCATTGGTGTGATGTTTGAGTCAGTGTTATTTTGATTTTGTACCAGTGGTACATATTCAGTGATGTGAGAGCTGCAACACTTGTGGCAGAAATGTTTCAATAGATAGGTGGTCTATTTAGTCCTCAAACTGAATGCTAAAGTGTGAAAGGCGATGTAGGAGCAGCATTTTCTTATTCCATAATGTGTTTCAACGCCATTAAAACAAAATGCTTTCGACACAATAGTGCATAGCTGTGGTTTTGTTTTTCACCAGCTCCATAGGGGCCTTTCTGAATCCAACTGGATATACTAGCGGTGCTGTCAGCTAATTGAGTGGAAGGAAAAAGTGTGCTAGATAAAGATGCGCAAGCAACAAGCATAACCTCAGCCTTGGGAAGTTTGTGAAACAAAGCCCGTTTAAAGGTTTTGGAGAGATTCAACAGGTGTGAACTGCTGCCTGAGTGAATTCCTTAAGAGCCTCTACACCCAGATGTATCCACAGCTTAGGACACAACTGTTGGTTTTCATGTGTTACGTGACTCCTGAACCTGAGACATCAGAAGCTAAGGAGATAAAGGACTGGGCTATGGATAGTGGTCCAGAGTCTTCTTTTCAGCTGAAAATAAATTTTCAATTTCAACTTGAAATCAAGTTCCCAGAGTTTTTAGGAAGAGCCAGAGGGCTCAGAATCCAGGTTCCTAGAGGTCCGGTGTAAAGCTTCCATAGTCAGGGATGATTGAAGGAGCCATGCCGTCTACTGGTGTTGGTCCACTGCGTTTTGGTCCAAGGTTAGCGCAGCCACCTACCAGGATATTTACAGCACTTCATGCTTTCCTCTGCTGACACTCTTCATGGAGATGCTGATTGAAATTTTCAGCAGGATGTGGCCCCTGCCTACTCTGACCTAAACCCCACAGAAAATCTGTGAATATTATCAAGAGGAAGATGAGAGACACCAGACCCAATATTGAAGACGAGCCGAAGGCTGCTATCAATGCAAACCTGAACTGATCACCTGCATACCACACTGCATTAATGCAGCATTTCATTGAAAACGAGCCCAAACTGTGTGCTGAGTGTATTGCTACTTAGCTACTAGCATACCAAGCTACAGTAAAAAATACTTTAATTAGCGTTATATTTTGCTATCATTTGGGGTTTGGAAAAAAACGAAATTGACTCTTAAATTGATTACTCTGTGTGCAATGAGTTTAAATTAAATTTAAATGATTACCTAATTTATTAAGATGCACCTCTTATATGAAATGACAATTAAAAACAGTCTCTTCTAACCTATTGCCAAGCTGCAGCATCTTATGTCATGTGGACATGATCTTGTGTAGCAGAAAAATCCTCTTTAAAGTTAAAGAGCATCATAATGCTGTGTTGTTGCTTTGAAACCACCTTTTAAAATATTTAAAACATTCATTCATATTCAGTGCACGCAAGACGCACTCCACACTTCTTCTCCCTTGATAATTCCTAAACAGGTCAAATCTTATGTCAGTCTGAGACGTCGCCAGCGATTCTTTACACTGGCCCTAACCCTAAACATTACTGGTTTTCATGTGGGGAAAAAAAAGAAAAAAAATTCAAACAAGCAATTAATAGTGTAATAAAGTAATTCAACATTTAATTTTGAAGCTCAAAACAGAAAGGATTTGTTAAAATTATCTGTAATGACACAATAAGTCTCATTTAAAATTAATCATCTTAGCTAAAAGGTAATTAAAATTGCACCAGAAGTCCTCAGAAGTGCAATCTCCCTCTTGCTGCTTTTGAGTAGACGCCAATTGTTTCACTTTTGTACATTTTGCACAAAATAGGCAAAAAGAAGAAAAAACAGAAAGTTGTTCTATCAGTGTTTTTTAAGCACTTTTCACACCGCATTTCCATACCCAGTTAACCATTGTGCACTCAGCTAGCAAATGCCATTAGTTCAGGAATCCCTTCCTCTCACCCATTAGAGGTTTGTCATGGGGCTCAGCTGAGTTCTCCGTTTCAGCTTCCTGCAGTTCAGGTCTGAACACATTTCCAGTGGTAATGCTGATTAAGATGTAGTATCAAATGTATTTTTTCAAAGGTTGTTCCACTCGAAGCCACACTCTCACACAACAGGTAGACATTTTCTAGTTGCCTGTGGTTTGGAGTGGCCTCTCTCCCTCATCTGATAATTTCATTTCTTATTTTTTTCTTCCGGCCTTTAGATTACTTTCCTGAGTGTTTTCTCACGACCTGCTGTTCCTTCTGATAAAAGATCTCCGTCTCTGATGCACACTGAAGCAGGACATCTCTCAGATGTCTCAATATGTTCTCAGTATGTCATGGGACTCTGCTCCTCGCTACTTTTCCTCCCTCCCTGCATTGCTTTAATTACTTTATCCCCCCTGTTTGCCTCATCCCTTTCTCCTTCACTCCATTGCCCCGAGCTGCTCCTCATTCCTTTTAATTAATCCACACAGATTTAGACACCCGTCACCTGCTGTGGTTGTGTACACACACAACACCACACAGATACACACTTAACAGCTCCCCTTAGACAGGCACAGCTTCAAGTGATCTTGCTTCATTTTAAAAGTTGTGGTAGACGCCTAATTGTTGGATATTTTGTTGGATTTTGATGCAGGGCTCCAACGGAAGCATGCAGCTCATGGAAACAGAGTTCTCGAAAACTCTGGGAGAGATGGTGACCCTTCATCTGCACCACCAAAAGAGCATCCCGGCCTTCCTCTCTGCCGTGACGCTTGACCTGTTCAGCCGACAGACCACCTTCTGAAGCGTTTGACATCTTAACATAACAGAGTCCTTTTTAAAATGGCTGTTATTATCATTAGCTTTGCAATATGTGTTCTGTGCAAAGGACTGTAATGTGAATTGTAAACATTTTGTTTCTTTTAATATGTTCATCTTAATTGTTTTTGTCATCATTCTCCCAAAACTAGTAAAAACCCTTGAAATAAAATTAGTTTTTTATTGAAGCAGGATAATGTCACTAAAAATTCAGCCAGAGCACAATTATTGGTACACTCCCTTTTAAAATAAATGCAACTAATGCTTTTCTTTTTTTTGTTTGTTTACTTTTGACTTTTTAAGTTGATCAAAATGTGAAGGAGCTTCAAATTAGTGATCCATGACATCATGTTTTCCGTGAGTTTAAATAGGATCTGACACAGAGGCCGATTTCTCTTAGCCATGTTGGCCACTAGGCTGGAGGAGGACCCAAGTTTTTCTTGCCACCAAAAGAAGTGAGGATAGTAGAAAAATAAAACCTCTGAGGCTAATTGTTACTGCATGTTACAACAGGTGCTTCTGTCACTCCAGTAAATAGACTCACATGGAAAAACTCTGATTAAATATGAAAATAAGGTGTATTATAAGGTTGGGCGATATGTAAAATTTTTCCAACCTATATTCATCAGTTCAACAAATGACGATGAGCGATATATTCACTCAGGTGATGTTTGGATGTTTTTGCAGGTGGAGCAATGTGAACAGCCACGGAGTGATCTGCTAATGTAGAACACAAATGTCCAAAAATATAAAGTTGCCTATTTGGGATTACTTTGCCTTTAAACCAGATGAAAGAGGTAAACCACAGTGCGTAACTAAAGTGGTGTGCTGCTTGTGCAGACGTATAGTGTCAGCAGCGGGGTCAGACACAAGGGGGTGTTTGGCGTAAAACATCGGATGAATATTTGGAAAATACACCTAATGCCACTTGTTAGGTGTATTATACCTCTAGGAACCTTGGTAGCCTTCATGGCATCATGGATTTTTTGAATTATAAAACCTGAGGTAAGCTAAATAGTTATCACACACCCCTGATTTTGTTGAAAACAAGCATTTTTTGAATTGGGTTTATTTTATGTACTTTTTCAACAGTTTGATTTTTGTGTGAGTTTATGCTGCTGCCAGAAAAATATTATCTTACGGGTTTATTGTTTTTTACACCTCCTTTCCAGGGCTGCCTACTGATTTGTCCTGAAGTCTTTGTTCAAATTGAAGCCAGATCTAAAGTACTGTGAAAGAAATAGTTATTATCCTGATGTAATTTGGCTATTGATGTTTCTGGATTCCTATGGTACCAACTTCCCTCTCAACATATTTAAAAATTCAAGCTGCTGTTTGAACAAAGAATAAAAAAATCAATATTTGATTCATCTTCATCTTAAATCTGCCAAATTCTAATTTTATTGTATTTAATCAGAGCAGGCAGCTCTGTGAGCTCAGGCTGGCAGTATTTGTGTGCTTTTATTGTCACCAAAGCAGCGCTATGCCCTGTTGATTTCAGTAAGCTGCTTATTTCTTTTTTTTTTTCCCTGTCTCTTTCGTTATTATCCCAGACTGTTAAAAACATTTGAAAATATAATTATGACACCAAATCGTTGGAGGATATGGAAAGTCAGAATGGGGCAAAATAAATTGAGAATTGTTAAATCTGCCTTTTCTTTTTTTAAAGCAAAAGCTTTAGCGAGACAGTGAGTAGGTGAGTCACTTATCAGGCTGTCACCAGAGTGCTATGTGGTGTAGGCGTCAGGAATCTGTTATTAGTGAGGTATTAGTCTGAAGCTGCAGGTTGGTTGGCATTGTCTTCTCTCCAAACACTGTGTTTGAACCTGCTGCGTTCAAACACCTTCAGATTCCTCCATAGGGTTATCCTTGGACCCTCCGGTGGCCTCCGACAGCATAAACACACACATTTACAGCAATGCTGCAGTCGCTGTTTGATTCCTTCTCATATGAGGGCTTTGTTTTATTACAGCGCTCCCTGCTTCACAGAAAATGTCACCAGTTAGAACCAGGCTTAAATTGGGGAATCACACGTGAACGGCAGCAGGTAGCTTTTATGTTTGACATTTTAAAAATTGTTGAGACCGAAATTGCCTCCTGTTGTAACACGGAGAAGAATTAGGGTTCTAATTTGGTTTAAATGAACTGTGAATAATTGCTGTTCTCGCTTCTGTTAATGATGAAGCTCGAGTATAAACAGCTAAATCTTCAGGTAATAACAAACTAAAACGGTAGATATAAACACATGAGGTTAAACAAAAGGGGCAAAAAAATCTAAAGTAGAAAGAAAGCTGTGAATAAAACCACTTATAGCAATAAAATAAGATCTCCAGCTGGTGTGGCCATATGTCTCATGAGAAAAACATCCTGCGTGGTACATGCCACATACTGTCCTTGTTTTTCCTTGACTCTTATTTGTTTCACACACTTATTCATTTTCATCATGCAGCACATCCTCTGAACAGCGTGCCGCTCTCAACTGGAGGTCACATTTTGAAGGAGATAAACTATTGAGCTCATTTTATTTCATCTGACTTGACTTCTCTGATGTGTTGTAACTATTGTAATTTTGTAAATCTAGTTTCTTTCGGTTTTAAATTTGAAATGAAATTGTCAGTCAATAAATGTCAAAGATTCACTGGACTTAAAAATAGTTTCTGTGGCAACAATTAAGCTTTACTGGCGCATCCTACCATCTGTAAAACATAGTGATGAATGACAAGCGGACAGTAGAGGATGTGAACAAAATGTCTTTATTTTTGGCTTCAACCTGAGGTGCTGTGGTTCAAAATGCACAGGTTAGTAAAAAGTTGTGAAAGCGTTAAAGATGGTAACCTGGAAAGTTGATTTTGTGGGGAACAGATACAATCTGCTTAAGACTGATCATTTTGATGTCGAAAACTTTTTACAGGAATAAGAATATTTTTAAACCGGGATCCCTGAATTACAGCTCAACTTGTTGCTCAACAGAGGAAAAAACTTCCGTTTATACAGCTAAAATATATATTAACATCCCCTAAACTTTTTCACATTTTGTGTCATTGCAACCTCAAAGTGAAAGAAATGTATACATAGATTTGTTACAAATACCAAAAAATAAAAAGAGTGACATGCATTTGCATATGGTATTACATGTGCAAATCTTTCATAAATATTTTACTGGCTTTGCACATCAAGACACTGACATTATTAATCATTCCTCTCTGCAAAATGCCTCCGTCAGTCAGATTGGATCCCCTGTATTTAGACGATCTCCCCACTGAGGAAAAGCATTCCCACAGCATCATGCTGCCACCACCATACTAGTTATTGAAATAAGTTGTACTGTGTGTAATTTCATTTTTTGTATAAATAAAGCTGTTTTGGTAAAGAACATTAGTGAGCAAACAGCATTGTGAAGCTTAAGGAACACATCAGACAGGTTAGGAATGAAGTTTAATTTAAACTTGGATAAATTGGAAAACAATAATGCAAGATTTGAACATTTCACAAAGCAATGTGTCATCCATTATCTAAGAGAGTATCGCACTTTTCACCATTTCACAAAATTGTATTTGTTCTTTATATTAGGTTACAGTACATTCAAAGGGTCAAGTAAATGCAATAAAAAACTATTGCAAGGGAGTTAATGAGCCATTTGTTTGAACACATTCAAAGGGAAATGCATTAAAATATGAAGGAAAACTATCACAAAAGATTAAAAATTAATAAATAATATTTACAAACACTGGGCTGCACGGTGGCGCAGTTGGTAGCACTGTTGCCTTGCCGCAAGAAGGTCCTGGGTTCGATTCCCGGCCGGGGGTCTTTCTGCATTGAGTTTTCATGTTCTCCCAGTGCATGCGTGGGTTCTCACCGGGTACTCCAGCTTCCTCCCACAGTCCAAAGACATGCCTGTTAGGTTAATTGGTCACTCTAAAATTGCCCTTAGGTGTATGAATGAGTGTGTGCATGGTTGTTTGTGTGTTGCCCTGCGATGGACTGGCGACCTGTCCAGTGTATACCCCGCCTCTCGCCCGTAGACTGCTGGAGATAGGCACCAGCTCCCCCGTGACCCACTATGGAATAAGCGGTTGAAAATGACTATTTACAAACACTTTGATATTTTCCATTACCAAAAGTATTTATCTGTCTACTTTTGTGTGTACATGAACTTTGAAAAGATCCTATTTGTAATCTATAAGGTCAAATTTGTTGATGGACCCACCGTTGCCAGCAATAGCAACTTTAAATATTCTATAAACGTCTTCGGATTAGGAGTGTGTTCATTGCTACCAGAATTGCAGCCTCAGCTCTTAATTTGTCCCAAAGGTGTTCAAGAAGGTTGAGGTCAGGACTCTGTGCAGGCCAGTCAAGTTTCTCCTCATCAAACTTTACACACCTGCAGCCATGGAAGTGACTGGAAATTATTGATTTGGTGGAGTGACCCAATACTTTTGGCCATATGATGTATTCAGGTAATTTTCTCTTCAAGTTTTTACAGCAAGTGTCCTTCAACATATAATCATTCACCAAAGTTATAATAGATAATTATTTTCTGGTATATCTTGTAAAAACTAGTATTTTCCTGATTTCCACAGCATATCTCTGACACAACCAAAGCCAACCAGTGATATTCAATACTCTCCCAGTTCTCTCACAGTCCATGATACGTCTTCACACCATAATTGACAGATTATTCAACCAAAGGGATCATAATCCCCACACTTGTTGGGCAAAAGGCCATCTCTCTGTAAAAGAGTATGGCACAACTGCAAACCTACTCAGATATGGCTGTCCATCGAAACTGACAGACCAGGAAAGAGAGCATTAATCACAGAAGCAGCCAAGAGGCTCATGGTAACTGGAGGAACTGCAGAGATCCAGAGCTAAGGTCTGTCGTAATGTGGGTTTCTGTTGGACCAATATGAGGGGAAGAACTGAAGCTCGAAGTTTGCAGGTAAGACAACACTTTATTGCTCATGGCTTGGACACGGACAGGGTACCAGGCGTGCACACAAACAACACATAAGGAACCAGCGGGGAACAAAGGAAACAAAGGGGCTTAAAAAACAAAACTGGACAGCAAGGGGGACGAATGACACACGTGACCAGACAATCAGGGGAAAACACAGAACAGGTGTGACAAGCAGGTTTGACAAGGTCAGACAATTTGTTGACAGGTGACTATTAGTTAAGAACTCTACAAAGGAAAAGGTGGTTGCAAAAAATGTAATTCTTTAGCCTATATATGCAAAACACTGCTGGAAAACACTTTGCCTCGCCTTGAACACACTATCTACAGTGATACATGGTGGTGGCAGCATTATGCTGAGGAAACACTTTTCTTTAGTGGGAAAAGGGAAACTAGTCAGAGTTGATGGGAAGATGGATAGAGCTAAATATAGGCCAATTCTAGGAAAAAGCCTGCTGGAGACCGAAGACATGGGATGAGGCAGAGGTTTACCTTCCAGCTGGACAGTGACCCTAAACACACAGCCAGATATGCAAAGGAATGCCTTAAATTAAGGCATATTTAAGTGTTATAATTTTCCAGTCAACGTCCAGACCTAAATCCAATTGAGAATTTGTGATTTCATATTGTTCATTTAATAAACTGAAAGAACTGAAAGTTTAAGTTACGGCTTGCTTCCAATAAAAACCCGTAAGATTCAATATAAAATTCTTATAAGTTGTTCAGACACATCTCTGGTTCATCCCTTGAGTTTAGGTGACTTTTTATGCCTAAACAGCCAACATGTCACAGATAGTTGGCTTAAGAAAGGATAAAACATATCTCTTTAAAATACTCAAATATTGGAATGAAAATTATTGAGGAAAAGTCCAAAGAAAGAGACCTTCAGAAGGCCTGGAAGACTATTGATTAAGACCACATTAAAGTCAGCAATCTTGGAATGAAAATATAAGAAATGAGTCATGAATCAAGATTTCCTTTTTTAATGTCTAGGGACTGGGGTGTAGGTTATGCAGTTTTTTTTATTGATAGTATATTAATAGATCTTTGACTTTGTGGATTTGATTCAAGATGTTGGTTTGATGAAATTAAGGAGGTCAGACCACTGGGCTGCTGTGGCCAATAAATCACATTGTGAGAAGTGTTTTCCACAGGGCACCTACCTGCCGTCTTTTCATCTCTCCTCCAAGGACGGTGGCTGATCTCTTTTAGCACTATTGTTGGGTGACAGATAAAACAGTTTGAACTCCTGAATCCTTCCATCATTCAGTATATAGAAAAAAACATTATCAAAAAAAAAAAACAACTATCCTGCTGGAGTGTTATTGTTTATACACAAAAGCCCTTGCTACAGGCAAAGAAAGATTTAAACGGCTTTAAATGATTCCAACAGGTTTTTTTAAAGGCTTCTGTTGCCCGTTCAGTTAATAATTAAATAGTTCTACTTAAAAAAAAACATTTCATTTATAAGCATGTAATAAAGAAAAATAGAATATTAAAGCTGCATCTTGAGTTTTAATGCAGGTAATTTCCATTTCTTTCTTTCATCTCCTCTGTAACTGCAATCTTTTCTCTTCCTGCTTCTTTTCCCTCTCTTATGCCTTCCTTTATCTTTATTTCATCAGCCCATCATCTCCGAGGCAAAAACAATTAGTGTGCCCCTGATACCTCATTAACTATAAATGAGCTGTTGGAGAGAGCCAGCAATTGCGCATGCTTTAGCTCCAGAGCTCAGCGGCATACACTGGATGCTCTAAGAAAATACAGGGGTTGGACAATGAAACTGAAACACCTGGTTTTAGACCACAATAATTTATTAGTATGGTGTAGGGCCTCCTTTTGCGGCCAATACAGCGTCATTTCATCTTGGGAATGACATATACAAGTCATGCACAGTGGTCAGAGGGATTTTAAGCCATTCATCTTGCAGGATAGTGGCCAGGTCACTACGTGATACTGGTGGAGGAAAACGTTTCCTGACTCGCTCCTCCAAAACACCCCAAAGTGGCTCAATAATATTTAGATCTGGTGACTGTGCAGGCCATGGGAGATGTTCAACTTCACTCTCATGTTCATCAAACCAATCTTTCACCAGTCTTGCTGTGTGTATTGGTGCATTGTCATCCTGATACACGGCACCGCCTTCAGGATTCAATGTTTGAACCATTGGATACACATGGTCCTCAAGAATGGTTCGGTAGTCCTTGGCAGTGACGCGCCCATCTAGCACAATTATTGAGCCAAGGGAATGCCATGATATGGCAGCCTAAACCATCACTGATCCACCCCCATGCTTCACTCTGGGCATGCAACAGTCTGGGTGGTACGCTTCTTTGGGGCTTCTCCACACCGTAACTCTCCCGGATGTGGGGAAAACAGTAAAGGTGGACTCATCAGAGAACAATACATGTTTCACATTGTCCACAGCCCAAGATTTGCGCTCCTTGCGACATTGAAAGCGACGTTTGGCATTGGCATGAGTGACCAAAGGTTTGGCTATAGCAGCCCGGCTGTGTATATTAACCCTGTGGAGCTCCCGACGGACATTTCTGGTGGAAACAGGAGAGTTGAGGTGCACATTTAATTCTGCCGTGATTTGGGCAGCCGTAATTTTATGTTTTTTGGATACAATCCGGGTTAGCACCCGAACATCCCTTTCAGACAGCTTCCTCTTGCGTCCACAGTTAATCCTTTTGGATGTGGTTCGTCCTTCTTGGTGGTATGCTGACCTTACCCCGGATACCGTGGCACTTGATACATTACAAAGACTTGCTGCCTTGGTCACAGATGTGCCAGCAAGACGTGCACCAACAATTTGTCCTCTTTTAAACTCTGGTATGTCGCCCATAATGTTGTGTGCATTTCAATATTTTGAGCAAAACTGTGCTCTTACCCTGCTAATTGAACCTTCACACTCTGCTCTTACTGGTGCAATGTGCAATCAATGAAGACTGGCTACCAGGCTGGTCGAATTAAGCCATGAAACCTCCCACACTAAAATGACAGGTGTTTCAGTTTCATTGTCTAACCCCTGTACATGCCAGTTGTCATAAGGCCGTAAAAAATTTAAACCAATATATGCAAAGTCAATTCAAGGCATCGCTGAATCTTTAATGGAAATCCGTATTGTAAAGGGCAGTCATTTCTTCTATCGTTCACCCTTCTGTTCAAGCAAAGAAAATCATGATAAATGGGACTGACTGAGAGGAGACGTCTCCACTACAGAAACTAGTCTCAGCAGGAATCCAGAAGAGCTTATAGGGCAGTAAAGGAGAAACACAACCTGTCACTGGTTTCTTTCATCTCTTATCCCTCTTCCTCGTTTTAACTTCCTCACTGTACTCTCTAACTGCCAGCTCACACAGGAAACCATGTTTTATTTTTCTCGTGAGTGAGTTTTTCTTCCACTGCTTCCTTCAGTCTTCTCTCCTTCTCAAAAGGCCCAACAGAGAAGATGCAGCTGTTACGCTTTAGTTCAGATCTGAGCTTCTTTTCCTGGGGTTCCCCCTCAGAGTAAAGGCTGTAGTATACGGTATTCTCTACGGAGTGTTGATGAAATCACTGATATGTTGTTACAGTTTGATCCAGTGCCAGAGCACTGCATAGTAAAAAAACAATGTTTTGTAGCATTTATTACAGATTAACACAGCTCAATAATCAGCATCCACACATTTTAAAAGACTCCTCTAATAGGATCTGAGATTTTTTAACGTAGGTTCCAAAGAGTTATACCAGCATCATATCTGCAGTGGAAAGACCTGGAAATCATCTCAGTTTGGAGAAATGATCAGTCACAGTGAGATCGGATCCAACACAGATTTCCATCATTTTAAGCAATTCTGATCTTGAACAATTTTAAACAGTTTATGCATGGGGTGCTTTATAAATCTCTGAACACTTTTGCATCAGATGGCTACAGTGCCTTACAAAAGTTATCAGACCTCTTAAACCTTATCACATTAAAACAACAAGCGTCTTTAAATTTTTGTTGGGGTTTTTTTTTGTGATAAACCAACACAAGGCAGCACATACAAGAAAAGTGGAAGGAAAAGGATACTTGTTTTTTTTTTGCAAATTAAAATTTTAAAAGTGGATTCCAAAAGTGGAGAGGACACTTGTTGACTTATGTTCCTAACTGAGCTGTTGGTCTCTACAGCTCCTCCAGAGCCTCTGAAAAATGCTGTCTTTGTAGTTTTTCTTGTTTATCTAACCGTTTTTGTCTTGTATCTTTCATAACCACACTTTATTTAATACTGTAATCCTATTTTTTTCTCTTTAACCTCAACCAAATACGGGCAACAACAGAAACTTAAAGCTTTAAGCTGCAAAGAAAATGTTGAGTTGGTTACCATCACCATATCAAGCAGGCATCTAGGACATCTTTCTTTCATCTTTTAATGATCAAACCTAATCATGTATCAGAGATCTGATTGTTCCATATGTTGCCAACGAATCACTTTGCTCTCAGACCACAAGTTTACTTGTGGCTTATAGAGTTTCTAGATGTAGAATGGGAGGCAGATATTTTAGTTATCAGGCTTCTCTCCTGTGGAGCCAGCTCCCAGTTTTAGTCAGATACGTAGACGCCAGGTCTGCCTTTAAGACTAGGGTTAAAACTTTCTGTTTTGATAAATCCTGTATTTATAGTGGCTTAGATTTTCCTGAGCTATCTCTGTAGCACTCTTCTGGAGTACATGCTGACCACCTTTCCTCACCTTGCGGCTTTCTCCTACTATTCTCCAATTATGCATTATCTGCAGTTATTGCTGCAATTAAATTTAAGTTTTTTTTCCAT
Source organism: Crenichthys baileyi (assembly GCA_036173005.1). Classification (NCBI taxonomy): domain Eukaryota; kingdom Metazoa; phylum Chordata; class Actinopteri; order Cyprinodontiformes; family Goodeidae; genus Crenichthys; species Crenichthys baileyi. The sequence continues at coordinate 595,711 of JAHHUM010002919.1, read as the reverse complement.
AGATGATAAAAAAAGTTTCTGTGTTTTGTGTTTAGCCCTGTCTCTCTTAGACAAAGCAGTTAAAGGAGCTGTTGCTTCAACTAATAACTATATGTATATTGTTTTCAGCCAATATTATATATATAACTCTTTACTTTCTCTAACATAGAAAGTACTCCTGGATCAGTGCTTTTTTGTGTGTCTGCTCTCTCTTTTCAGACTACAGCAGATGGCCACTCAGACTGAGGCAGGATCTCCTGGTGCTTTATTCCTGGTAAAAGAATTTTCCTTTGCAGGGTTGCCACATGCATGCTCAGTATAAGGGGTTGTTGCAAAGTTAAGGACTTGATGCAGTCCTTTGGCCACTGTAACCTCATGCTTGTTCGAGGTGAGGAATTGCTGCAGTCAGTGAATCTGCAATTGGCCGGGCTTTCTTAAATAGCAAGCTTTTTTTACTACTTGGTAAATTAAAGGTAAAGTTCATATATTACCAGAAAGTAAACATTCTAGAGCTATATGATTAGAGTTGGTTTACATTTCTGAACCTTCATTGACCCAGTTTTACAGAGGAGCAATGTAGATTTCACACTTTTATTCACATTTCAGCTGTAATAGCTGTGTAGAAATGCAACAAGACCTATGAGGGATAAAAAGCTGTTAGATCATTTTAACAAACCATCAGTGTAGCTAAACTGATATGGCAGCAAAATGAAAAACAGTCAGCTATGCTGAGGCTGTTTGTCAGTGGAAAAGTGGTCATCTTTAATCTCCATCTTCATTGGATGTCGAAGCATATTTGGGGCAAAAAAATGAAGTCTGTTTGGTCTTATGTGTTTAATTTTAGCTCAAAAGAGCTGCATATGCAGAGTATTGAAATATAAGAAGCACAACAGGGTTGTTGGAATCAAAAACGTGGTTTGTAGCACCTAGATAATACACTGTATAATTAATGATCTTTTTCCGTGTATTCATCTACACCAACATTTCTGTCTATCCTCTTGTTCTGGCTCAGTTTTCATCCACACAGAGATTGTTACTGAAGTTCTAACATATAGCATTTGAAGCGAGCATAATTTATATGACATCCAAAGTTCTTCACATTAAGCTTTGCGGGACAAATGAAACAAAGAAGAGGTAAAACAAATATACACGTCATAGTCATAGTGGCAAAGAAGAAGATGAGAAAAATGTTTCTGTATAGAGAGAGAGGAGGAAAGGCAAAGCTAGGACTGATAGGACTAGATATAGACATTTTATTTCTGCTGCATCTGACTTTGAACAGGCGCGACGGGCAGCTATGTCGGCAAGATTCTGGGCCATGCCCCAAACTAGCTGGTGGTAATGCACCACATCGTTGTATTCCAACTGCCAGAAAACGTCAAAAAAAGAAGCTATGCGGGGTCCTTGAATGCGGGTTGCTAATGCCCCTTTTCCACTGGCTCGTTTTAGGTGGTGCGGCTCCACTCTACTTGGTTTCTCTCTACTCAGTACGGTACCATTTGTGTTTTCACTGACCCAATGACAGCTATGGCGGCGGACGTTCCATTGTAGTGTGCTGTGGGGCTATTAACGCTACTGTTAATAGCTGCTAAGTTACTAGTTTGGAACCTCACAGTACAAGGACTTGGTGAGTAAAAGAAGATGGCTTTGTCAAAAATGCATGGACTATGAAAATCGCACATTTGAAGTTGAATGAACAGAAGCATATGCTTTCCTTTTAACTTCCCTAGGGTGTGAGGCCAATCTGCCTTATATTTTCTGAATCAGTTAAACTTATAAAAAGTGGAAATTTAAGAGACATTATGTAACCAAACATAAGAACTTCAACCAAGGCTTTCCGCCTGGGTTTGACGATAGGACAAGGAGAATAAATAAGCTGACAGGACAATATGAGCGAGCTACACGGCTGATAACACAGTCTCTTACAGCACAACAGCGAGCGAACAGCATACAAGTGTTCACTGCGAGTACAGTGGATTTTAGGAAAACACAAAAAGCCTTTTACTGACTTGGAAATGATCAGAGAGTGCATGGAAGCTGTGGTAGAAACACTTTAACAAGGACAACAACAAAAGGAAAAGGTTAAGCAAATTGCCCTGCCTGTCACAGGCACAACAAGAAGAGCAGAACTGTTATACCAAGATGTGCCGACCCAGCCTGACTGTGCCATTCAAAGTGCGTTTAATATTGGTACTTCAATTGGATTGCACTTTTCTGTTCAGCAGATGATCTCATGGGCATATGAATAATTGATCAGTTGTCAAAAAACAAAACTAGTGTTAATTAAATGACAAATAAAAAGAAAAAAAAATGTCAGTTGATTTAAAATGTTTGGACCCCAAAGTGTTTTTATGATGGATTTATTTATTTGATGATGGATGCTATTTTAGTTTGGGACCACTGGAGTATAGGTAGTTAAAGCCAAACAAAGGGCATACAGTGACTTGAATGATGGGTTGAACAGTATGGAAGGAGAGAAGGAAGTATAAAGGTTGGTAAGGCAGAGAGACAAAGATGGGAAGGATGTTCAGCAGTTTAGGGTGATTAAGGATTGAGATGGAAATGTACTGACAGGTGCAACAAGTGTGAAAGGACAATAGTAGTACTTTGAAGAGTTGATGAATTATTAACATTAGAGACAACAAAGGGGAAGAAGAAGCAACCATTGTGGATCAGGAAGGGCAATTGGTCCTGAAATACATGTAAAGGTATGGGAGTGTCTAGGAGAGACAACAGTAGAGTTTTTGACTAGGCTGTTACGTGAGACCTTAGACAGTGAGAAGATGCCATAGGAATGGAGGAGACATGTGCTGCTACCGATTTTTAAGAACAAGAGAGAAGGGCAGAGTTGTGGCAACTACAGAGTTCAGTTCAGTTCAGTTTATTTTATTTATATAGCGCCAATTCACAGTACATGTTGTCTCAAGGGACTTCACAAAAGTCAGGTACATACATTCCAATTAATCCTAACCATTGAACAGTGCAGTCAGATTCAGTTATTTATTCAAATTGGATAAAAAGTTTTTCTGTCTAAGGAAACCCAACAGATTGCATCCAGTCAGTGACTTGCAGTATTCACTCCTCCCGGATGAGCATGTTGAGACAGTGGACAGTCACTGGCGTTGACTTTGCAGCAATCCTTCATACTGAGCATGCATGTAGCGACAGTGGAGAGGAAAAACTCCCTTTTAACAGGAAGAAACCTCCAGCAGAACCAGGCTCAGTGTGAGCGGCCATCTGCCACGACCGACTGGGGGTTAGAGAGAACAGAGCAGAGACACAAAGAGAACAAAGAAGCACTGATCCAGGAGTCCTTTCTATGGGAAGGAAAAGTAAATGTTAATGGATGTAGCTCCTTTAGTCGTTTCACCTAGAAAGAAAGAACAGATAAACTCTGAGCCAGTTTTCAAGGTTAGAGTCTGAAAGAGAGCACATAGAGTTAGTCACAGCAAAAGCTCAGTCAATCGCCATGTCTAGGAGAGAGAGAAAGGGTTAAACACTGAAAGACAGGGCCATGTGGATCATCGGTAGAGGGTGAGCATTAAGTTGTTGCCAGCAGAAGCTTGGACGATGCCCCTCTCCAGAAAGGTGTCACAGGTAGACACAGAGTCAGGCCAGGTGTAGCTTCTAGGAAGAGAAAAGAGAGAGAACAAAGTTAAAAGCTGAAATAACAGTATATAATGCAAAATTGTAGAGCAGTGTGAGAATGTAGCAAAAAGGGTGAGAGTGGTCATTATGTCCTCCAGGAGCCTAAGCCTATAGCAGCATAACTACAGAGATAGCTCAGGACAACTTAAGCCACTCTAACTATAAGCTTAATCAAAAAGGAAAGTTTTAAGCCTAGCCTTAAAAGTAGACAGTTTGTCCATCTAGAGCCCACTGATGGCCATTGTTATACTAAAAACCACAACGATTGGGATACCTCTCTCTTTCAGATTGATTATAACTATTGGAAAAGAGAGGGGGTCATACAGTTTAATTCAATTCAATTCAATTCAGGTAGCAGAAATGGAGATTGTGTTTGCACCTCAACCATAACTGAGCCGGTTTAGGCTAAACCTGACTCCCCCTTAGTCCATCCAACAGGGAGGGAAGAAGACGGAGGAAAAAAAAAAAAGGAAGATAGCTCAGGATAACCTAAGCCACTCTAACTATAAGCTTTATCAAAAAGAAAAGTTTTAAGCCTAGCATTAAAAGTAGACAGGGTGTCTGCCTCACGGACTAAAACTGGGAGCTGGTTCCACAGGAGGAGAGCCTGATAACTAAAGGATCTGGCTCCCATTCTACTTCTAGAGACTAGGAACCACCAGTAAACCTGCAGTCTGAGAACGAAGTGTTCTGTTAGGAACGTATGGAACAATCAGATCTCTGATGTATGATGGAGCTAGATCATTAAGGGCTTTATGTGTGAGAAGGAGAATTTTAAATTCTATTCTGGATTTAACAGGGAGCCAATGAAGGGAAAAGAGAAAAATAGGAGAAATATGATCTCTCTTTTTAATTTACATCAGAACTCTTGCTGCAGCATTTTGAATCAGTTGAAGGCTTTTAACTGCATTTTGTGGACACCCTGATAGTAAAGAATTACAATAGTCCAGCCTTGAAGTAACAAATGCATGGACTAGTTTTTCAGCGTCACTTCTGGACAGGATATTTCTAATTTTGGCAATGTTCCAGAGATGAAAGAAGGAAATCCTAGAAACCTGTTTAATATGGGATTTAAATGACATATCCTGGTCAAAAATAACACCAAGGTTTTTTACTTTATTACCGGAGGTCAATTTAATGCCATCCAGGTTAAGTGATTGACTAAGCAGTTTCTTTTTTAAAGACTCCGGTCCAAAGATGACAACTTCTGTCTTGTCTGAATTTAGAAGCAGAAAATTCAAAGTCATCCAAGTTTTTATGTCTTCAAGACATGCTTGTAGTCTATCTAACTGGTTGGGCTCATCACGATTCATGGATAAGTAAAGCTGAGTATCATCAGCATAACAGTGAAATTTTATTCTATGCTTCCTGATAATTTGACCTATTGGAAGCATATATATAGTAAAGAGAATTGGCCCAAGTACTGAACCCTGTGGTACTCCACAATTAACCCTGTAGTTTAAAGATGATTTATCATTGACATGAACAAACTGGAATCTCTCAGACAAATAAGATTTAAACCACCCTAGTGCTGTTCCCCTGATCCCTACAGCATATTCCAGCCTTTCTAAAAGAATACTGTGATCGACTGTATCAAATGCAGCACTGAGATCTAACAGAACCAGTACAGACACAAGTCCATTATCTGAGGCTAGAAGAATATCATTAGTGACTTTCAGCAGAGCTGTTTCAGTGCTATGATGAGCTCGGAAGCCTGACTGAAACTCTTCAAACAGGTCATTGCTGTGTAAATGCTCACACATTTGATTAGCAACTATTTTCTCAAGAATTTTAGATAAGAATGGAAGATTGGATATAGGTCTGTAATTTATTAAGTCATCTCGATCAAGCGAAGGTTTCTTAAGCAAAGGTTTAATTACAGCTACCTTAAAAGCTTGTGGTACATACCCATTTACTAAGGATAAATTAATCATATCTAAAATGGGGCTGGTAATCAGAAGAAACACTTCCTTAAATAATTTGGTTGGGATTGGGTATAACATACAAGTTGAAAGTTTATATGAAGCTAATATTTCTGATAACTCAGGAAGATCCACAGGATCAAAGCAGTCCAAGCACAGATCAGGTTCTACAGTTACTTTCAATGTTGTCTCACTTGCTGAGGATGAAGTAATCATCTTCGGGACTATATCAAAGATTTTCTTTTTAATAGAATCAATTTTATTTATAAAGAATCCCATAAACTCATGACTGCTAAGAGCTAAGGGAATGGATGGCTCAACAGAGCTATGACTCTGTGTAAGTTTAGCAACTGTACTAAAGAGAAACCTAGGATTATTCTTGTTCTCTTCTATTAATGATGAGAAATAAGCTGTTCTGGCTTGGCGAAGTGTCTTTTTATACAACAGTAGGCTATTTTTCCAGATTAAGTAGGAATCTTCTAGGTGTGTAGGGCGCCGTTTTCTCTCCAATTTCCTAACATTGTGCTTTAAAGTACACAGCTTTGAATTAAACCAGGGAACTAGCCTCCTATGAATAATAACCTTCTTTTTCAAGGGGGCTGCATTGTCTAATGCACCACGCAATGATGAAGTAACACTATGAACAAGAGAATCAATTTGTGAAGGGGAAGAAAAAAAATTATTGCCCTCCACTGTTTTTTTCTGTGATAATGAGGAAATCAAAAGTGGAACAGATTCTTTAAAGGTTGTTACAGCATTTTCTGATAATGATCTACTATAATTACATTTTCTTTCAGGTGTGGAGCACTCGGTTAAATTAAACTCAAAGGTTATTAAAAAAGGACAGGACAGGGTTATGAGAAAATATTGTTATGTCTTTACACTCAATGCCATATGTCAGCACAAGGTCCAGAGAATGAAGACAAAGGTGGGTATGTTTGTTAATGTTTTGAGCAAAGCCAATTGAGTCTAAGATAGCATTAAAGGCTATATTTAGGCTATCACTTTCAGTGTCAACATGAATGTTAAAATCCCCCACTATAATAACCTTATCTGTATTTAACACTAAATCAGATAAAAGGTCTGAAAACTGATCTAAAAATTGAGACTAAGGGCCTGGTGGATGGTACAAAACAACAAACAGAAGTGGTTTTAGTGCTTTGCAATGAGGAAAACTGAGGATTAAATATTCAAAAGAGTTGTAGCTATTGATTGGTCTGGGACTAGTCAATAAATCGGACTGAAAGATGGTTGCTACTCCTCCTCCTCGCCCAGTATTTCGAGGAATGTGAAAATTTTAATAATTAGTAGGAGTTGACTCATTTATAGTAACACAATCCTCCTGCTGCAGCCAGGTTTCTGTGAGACAAAATAAATCAATCTGATTGTCACAAATCAGGTCATTAACTAGCAAAGTCTTTGAAGAGAGAGATCTTATGTTCAGTAAGCCACATTTAATTGTTTTATTTTTCTTCTTAGTCTGAGTTGTGTTTATTTTTATTAGATTTTCCTAATTTTCTCGTTTTAGATTATTTTTTAATCTATTCAATTCTGGCCGTGGGCGAGACACTGTCTTAATAGGGTAATGGGTGGGTAGCAGTACAGAAGCTGCAGAGAGGAGTGTTAAACTACGACCCTGCTTCCTGGTCTGAACCCTGGGTTGTCAGAGTTTTGGAGAACTAATAAATTCGGCCAGATTCCTAGAAAGAAGAGCTGCTCCATCCAAAGTGGGATGGATGCCGTCTCTCCGGATCAGACCAGGTTTTCCCCAAAATGTTCGCCAATTATCAATGTAACCCACATTGTTTTCTGGACACCACCTAGACAGCCAGCGGTTGAATGACAGCATGCAGCTAAACATGTTGTCACTGGTTAAATCGGGGAGGGGACCAGAGAAAATGACGGAGTCCGACATTGTTTTGGCAAACTTACACACCGAAGCAACACTAACTTTGGTGACCTCCGATTGACGTAACCGGGTGTCATTACCGCCAGCGTGAATAACAATCTTACTGTATTTACGCTTATCCTTAGCCAGCAGTTTCAGGTAGGATTTGATGTCGCCCGTTCTGGCTCCTGGCAGACATTTGACTATGGTCGCTGGTGTCTCTAGTGGTACGTTTCTGACTATAGAGCTGCCAATTACCAGAGTTGGCTTCTCAGCGGGTGTGTCGCTGAGCGGGGAAAATCTGTTAGAAACGCAGACGGGTTGGTGGTGACCTGTGGGCTGGGATCTAGGACTATGCTTCCTACGTACCATCACCCAGCCGGCCTGAGGCCCCGGCTGCACGGGGTCTGCTGGAGGACTGCTACGGGGAGCTACCCTCGGTGGCTCCGTGCTGGCTAAGGGGCCTCGGCTATCTGCTGGTTTTTCAACAGCGCGGAGCCGGGCCTCCAATTCCGACACCCTCGCCTCCAAAGCTACAAAAATGCTACATTTATTACACGTACCATTATCACTAAAGGAGGCAGAGGAGTAACTGAACATTTGACACAGAGAGCAGGAGAGAGGAGACTCGGAGAGAGAAACAGCAGAACAGGTAGCCATGGTGGAGCTAAAGCTAACGCTAAGCTAGCGACCCCTTACCACTAGAACCACTAGAAACCGTGTAAAACGCGGAGAGTCCCCAAACGTTAAGTACAGCAACAGAAAGTATGTATTTTAACGTGCTTATGTATTAGAACAAGTAAGCGATATCACAGTAGAGAGAAATCAGATCAAACGAGAGAGCCTTCACACACCAAACAATCCACCGAGTGCAAACAGGAAGTGACGAATACGCCTTACCACGCCTGTCCCATTGGATCACATTAGATCCAATGGGATCTAATCCAATCCAGAGGAATAAGGTTAATGAGTCATACAATAAGGAAATGGGAAAGATTAGTGGACTTTAGACTGAGGTCAGAAGTGAGCATCTGTGAGCAACAGTATGGTGGAAAACGTACTACAGATGTAATATTTGCTTTGATGTAGTACAGAGAAAGTGAGAGGGAGCTGCACAGTGTTTTTGTAGATCTAGAAAAAGCAGGGTGCAGAGAGAGGAGCTGTGGTATTGTTTGAGGAAGTCTGGAATAGTAGAAGAGTGGTGCAGGACATGTGTGAGAGCTTTAAGACAATGGTGAGGTGTGCTGTAGGTGTGACAGAGAAGTTCAAGGGGGAAGTGGGACTGCATCAAAGATCTGCTCTGAGCCGAAAGTGATGCGAGGTGGATTCAGCCACATCTGTGCTGTCGTCTGCTGGGTGCCAGGCAGCACAAAGCGGGACATGAAGAGACTGAACAAGCTGGCTAGGAGGACTAGCTCTGTCCTGGGCTGCTCACTTGACTGTGTGGATGTGGTGGATTTGAGGGGGATGTTATCTAAGCCCATCCATCATGGACATAACCACTGCACCGTACTGTAGAGGGGTTGAGCAGCTCTTTCAGTGGCTGACTGAGACACCCACAGTACAGGAAAGAGCGCTACCATATTCTATTATTACTACTTGTTTTTGCACATTTACCTTGTTTCATAACTATCTGCCCCCTACTTTACTAAGAGCTGGTGTAACAAGTAAATTTCTCCATTGTTAGATCAATAAAGTCTGCCTTATCTTCGATACTCCACAAAAGGCTAAGAAGTTTGTGGATTCCATTAAGGAATATGTTCTGCTTAATGTGGCCTGAATGGCCACATTAAATTGCTTAGAAATTTTACGAAGGCATTCAGTGAATATTGGTTTTATACAGGAATTACATTTAGGAACTATAGATATTTAGCACTTCGCAAATAAATGTTACTACACGGCTACTTCTGCATCCGTGAGCTCAAAAACCAGAGGCTCACTAATAGTATCAGTAATCTCCATTGAATATACTTGGATAGTATGGACGTGAGGATTGTGGGGTTTCATACATTAAAAACTTTATCTCAGGTCACAAATTAGCTTTTATTTCTGTCTATGCTCCATCTCATTTCCAACCTGATTTCCTCCCTTCAATTACTTCAATTATGGCACAACCACCTTACTTTTCATTTATTATAGGTACAGACATTAACGCTTGTGCCAGTTTGACATTGGACAAATCTGTGCAACATTTTACCCTTACACAAGTATGTGCATCAAATGCAAGACCTTCTGTTGGCCTTCAGTTTGAGTTTGGTAGACCCATACCACGTCTTTAACCCCACCTACAAACAGTACATTTTCTTTTTTGAATGTTTTTTTGCGGCACTAGTGGCCTTTATTTTTCTCTGTTTTTGACAGTAAATTGACAGGAACGGGGTGGAGAGAGGGGGAAGACATGCAGCAAAGGTTGCCTAGGCCGGGAGTTTGTGCGCTTTACCCCTGTGCCACAGCCGCACGCCTAAACAGTACATTTTCTATTGAGCTACACATAAGTCTTTCTCCAGATCAGATTACTTGTTAGCATCTCCTACTTCATTTTCTGAAATTCATTTCGTAGTAACTTTAGCTTGTCCATTATCAGATCACAATATTTTTTCAGCTCATCTTACACTTAGGGACACTCCTTACGAAAGCATCACAGTGGCGATTCAATTCATCACTTCTCAGATATGAAGAGTTTTGTACTTTCCTTCGGAATTCTTTAAACATTTTTATAGAAATGAACACAGGGTTGGTAGGGGAGCCCAGGTTTTTGTGGGATGCGATTAAAGGAGAAGTCAAAACTATTTCCTTTTTATCCCACCTTTGGACAGATAGACTCCGGAAAATAGGTGAATTGGAGGAAGCTTTTGCCCGACTTAAATCAGAATGACAGGATGCACAGACTGCTACACTGCTAGGCAAAATATCAGCAAATAGGACTGAGCAGAAGTCAATATTAAGACAGAGGGCTGGATTCTTGATGCACAGAACTAGAAGAAATTATTATTTCAATGGACATAGACCGAGTCATTTATTAGCGTTAAGACTGAAACAACGTGAGTAATACTGTAGCATCATGGCTGTCCAACCAGTGCAGGGGGGTCTACAGGATTTTATCAGAGGGTACGCACAAAATCATCACTGCACCTGACCCACACAAACACAACCTAAACCCTGACGCGAATCATGAGCGTGGCGTACAAAGCCAGCAAAAATGCACAACGCACCTGATGGGCAGGTCCTTATCCACACAAGCTGCGAAGCGCATGGCGCACAAAAACAGCACTTCTGGCCCACACTATGCCCAACGCGTATGATGCACCGCAGGCACAGACACAAATAAACATACATATATGCTGACATAGCCTATTTGTTACTAATTAGATTAAATAATAAAAAAATGAAAACAAAGCCGGTCGCATCAAACTTCCTTAGCACCTTGTTGCTGTCGATGTTGATTTGGGCTGAATCTTCATCAGGGCCAGACTTGTAAGCCTGCTGTCTGACATCATGTTTTGTAGCAATGTTTCAAGCCACCTCAGTGTGCTGAAGGTCCGCTCTGCTGATTCAGTGGGCACCTTTACTATTTGGAAAGACGTTTCCACAAATAGGCTGTATCTCCCCTGACCAGAAATGAATGTCTGAAGCATGTTACTGGGCACTCTGGTGGGCTTATGTGGAAAGGTGCTTAGTGACAATGTTTTTGGCGTTACTCTACTCACTCACTGGCTTCGTTCGGAGAATCATTTCACCAGATGAAAAAAGCATACAGGAAGCACAAAACAACCAATCCTGTGATATGATGTGCTTTACTGTAAGACATAAACTGATATTCTTTGTTTTCATATCATCTGTGATGGGGCTTCCCAGTTTCTGGGAGTTATGAATTAGTTTTGCAGGACAATACGTTTCACTGAATCCATGGCTTTTTTAAGTGAATTCACTTTGATTCATTGTACCAATATCTAGTATGGCAGTAACCAGTTGGTTAGTGGTTACCTGTGGCTGTGTGCTGCTGGCTGTGGCTGGGCTGGACTCCTGTGGGGGGATTGTAGCTGCGGGGGTAAAGGCTGAGAAGCTAGCTTTGTACGGGAGAGGAGGAGGACTGAGATTCCCTAACTCAGGTGCACTGTCTGTGACAGAGGAGTAGGTGAAGCGACAACGTTGGCTTCATTCTTCTCTTTTTTGCCAACGTTTTGACCAGATTAAACGCTTTAAAATTTCACTTTGCTTCAGCACACAGTCACATTTAGCTTTTGGAAAAAGCATCACCCGCCAGATAAATAAAAGTAAACTCACCAATTGAATTTTAGTTTTGGACGCACGTGTGCCCACCCCCCTAGACGCACACTGTTGTACATACAGGACGTTTTGACACAAGACCATTTCTTCTTTTATTTTGTTCACAATTTTGGTTATAATGAAGGAAAAAAAAATCAATAAAAAGTGAAATAATTATAATACAAAATTTTTTAACCAAAGCTAAATCTCAAGGTACACACAGTGCCTACAGCCATACAGCTGCAGGTGCCACTGGTTAACTGAACCCTGTGAAATTAATGGGGCATTCAAAACTTTCTATTCTCTCTTTTATTCACCTGAAGTAAGGCTAAATACATTGGGAAACCTTTATTTCATGGTGTTAAGTTTCCTACTCGGACTACTCAAGACTGAGAAAAACTTAGTGCTTCTATTACACTAGAAGAGTTGAAAAACGCCTGTTGCCATGAAAAAAGGCAAAATCCCAGGTTGGGATGGTATTTCACTAAAGTTGTATCTAGCCTTCTGGTACTTACTAGGCCCACCACTATTGGATATGATTAAAGCTGCAGTTAACATAGGCAATTTTAATCCAAGTACTAACGCGGCAATAATTACATTACTTCTTAAACTAAATAAGTACCTGGCCCAATGTACTAATTACAAAGCCTCGTCTCTTTTAAATGGGGATGTGAAACTATATGTTAAAGTGCTTGCCACATGACTCAAAAGATGGCTTTCTTGATTGATAAATAATGATGGCAATTTGGCATCCCTAAATGTATGCCGTCTTCTTAGTTTACAACAACTTTTAATTTCCCTTTGGGATTAATAAAGTATTTTTGAATTTGAATTTGAATTCTGGACATTATCCATGCAGCAAATGCGATTGATTTCCCCTGCTTATTCTTATCTCTCAATGCTGAAAAAGCGTTTGATGGACTGGAGTGGGATGACCTTGGTCTACTCTAGAGAACTTAAGATTTGGCTCACAATTTGTCTGAATTATAAAAGTTCTGTATGCTAACATTTCTGCAATGATGAATACTGGTAATATTTGCTCCTGTCTGTTTCCCATCCTAAGGGGTACTTGCCAGGGTTGTCCCCCTTCCCCATTACTAATTGCTATCTCTTTCTCGCCATTTGCCCAGAAAATTAGACAACATCCTTTGATCGATCTTATATCGTTATATGAATGACATTTTACTTTATATTGGCGACGTAGGGTACTCTTTACTACATTTACTTTCCACTTTTGATCTGTTGGCGCAATGTCCAGATATGAAATTAACTGGACTAAATCCTCATTGTTACTTTTACATTTAGCCATATCAGCTATGCCTCTGCAATCTAGTATCTTAATAGTGAGGCATTTCAGGTACCTTGGGATTAACATCTCTTCCACATTCCGTGCTTTTGACTTTATTGAGAAACATCTAAAACATTGGTCAAAACTCCCAAATTCTCTTCAAGCCTGCGTATCCATAGTGAAAATGAACATACTTCCTTACTTAAATTTATATTCCTCAATGATTCCTCTTGCTCTGCCAAAGGGTTACTGGGAAAAACTACACTCTCTTTTATCTACATTCATATGGAATGTGAAGAAGTCTCGTTTCAAACTAAGATCACCTCAGCTAGATAAGACATTGGGTTGGTTAACTTTACCAAACATCAAGATGTACATTTTCGTCTTTTGTACATTGACCTGTTTGTTTTAGTTCTGAGGCCTCCGTTTCCTGGAAACCATTCGAAATAAATCTCTCTTGACCATACAGGCCTCAGGACCTAGTGTACTGGACATGTCATGCTATGAACATCATCAGAAAAGCTAATTGTGACTTTTGCACACTTAATACTATAGGATAATTTGTACACATTGTCCTAAAGCGACAGCTTTCTGGAGACAAATCTAAACCACTCTGAGTGATATCCCTTAGGTCAATATCCTAATATCACCATCTTTACTCCTGCTCAAATACAACTGTACCCTAGGACTCTCCTCTCATCAAAGGTTCATGCTGTGGGCGAGTCTCACAACAGCTAGGAAATTGTTGGCACTAAGATGTCAGCCACCACATATTTTGCCATGGCAACAATGGGCCAACTCTCTCCGGGCATGCATCCTAGCCCGGATGTATGCAGCCATGATGCATCATGCAACGATGAAAGCGTGAGATACAACTTATTCTCTGGTAAAAGAAAAAGTGCAGCACAATTTTCTGTAAAAATATTATATATATGTGAAAAAAAAAAAAAAAAAATATATATATATATATATATATATATATATAGATAAATATTAGACGGTAGCACTGAGGAAGAGACAGGAAGCAGAGCTGCAGGTTTTAGAGATGAAGATGTTGAGGTTCTCTTTTTTACTGATGAGGTTCTCTCACAATTGATGTGTAATTTTATGAGCTGCTGCTTGCTGTCTTTCTTCCTCTCCTCCTCTTCACTAAACATGATGCCAGGCCTTCTCTTTATAAGTATGACAGATGGATTTTGCTCTTAAACTGCAGCCTGAAAAAAACAAACTTTGTTTTGGCCTCTCAGCACAGCTTGGGGATGTGTGCATGCTTCTCCACAGCTTGGACAGCTATTCCATCACGAGCCCATTAGTGATTGGCAATAATAGTTTTGTTTATCATTACTGGTTAAAAGAAAAATAACTGACCAAAACTGTAATTTATTGTGACAACGATAAACTCTAAATGATGATGTTTACAAGCACCAAAAAAATGTGTCCGATAGGGATTTTTTTCCACTGCTGATTTAATTAGAGCATCAATAGGTGTCAATGTATAAATAGGATTAAAATAGATTATTGTGATGTTTATTGGTACAGTTGCACTACCTAATTTAACTGCTGTACCTAAGCAACCTATTTGTTCATCTGTGGTGAAAATGCTTCCTGGGCAGTTACCCAGGGTGTCATTGAGGGGTTGGGGAGTCAGAAGCATCAGGACCAGATATTTTAATCTTTCAGTTGACTTTTGTATTGCGTATTTCCATGTGCAGTCAATGGGGAATCAGCGAGCCCCTTTGTTAAATTGGTACATCCTGTTTGCTGCTAACATTAAATGCAGCAGGTTACCTGATTGTGGATTTCCTGGATTTTGACTGGTTTTCGGGAGGCATGGTTATTTCAATTCAGTTTATTTATATAGCGCCAATTCACAACACATGTCATCTCAAGGCACTTCACAAAAGTCTGTTACATACATTCCAATAAATCTTAAACATTCAACAGTGCAGTCAGATTCTGTTATTTATTCAAATTGGATAAAAGTTTTTCTATCTAAGGAAACCCAACAGATTGCATCCAGTCAGTGACTTGCAGCATTCACTCCTCCCGGATGAGCATGTAGAGACAGTGGACAGTCACTGGCGTTGACTTTACAGCAATCCCTCATGCTGATCATGCATGTAGCAACAGTGGAGAGTAAAAACTCCCTTTTAACAGGAAGAAGCCTCCAGCAGAACCAGGCTCAGTGTGAGCGGCCATCTGCCACGACCGACTGGGGGTTAGAGAGAACAGAGCAGAGACACAAAGAGAACAAAGAAGCACTGATCCAGGAGTCCTTTCTATGGGAAGGAAAAGTAAATGTTAATGGATGTAGCTCCTTTAGTCGTTTCACCTAGAAAGAAAGAACAGATAAACTCTGAGCCAGTTTTCAAGGTTAGAGTCTGAAAGAGAGCACATAGAGTTAGTCACAGCAAAAGCTCAGTCAATCGCCATGTCTAGGAGAGAGAGAAAGGGTTAAACACTGAAAGACAGGGCCATGTGGATCATCGGTAGAGGGTGAGCATTAAGTTGTTGCCAGCAGAAGCTTGGACGATGCCCCTCTCCAGAAAGGTGTCACAGGTAGACACAGAGTCAGGCCAGGTGTAGCTTCTAGGAAGAGAAAAGAGAGAGAACAAAGTTAAAAGCTGAAATAACAGTATATAATGCAAAATTGTAGAGCAGTGTGAGAATGTAGCAAAAAGGGTGAGAGTGGTCATTATGTCCTCCAGGAGCCTAAGCCTATAGCAGCATAACTACAGAGATAGCTCAGGACAACTTAAGCCACTCTAACTATAAGCTTAATCAAAAAGGAAAGTTTTAAGCCTAGCCTTAAAAGTAGACAGTTTGTCCATCTAGAGCCCACTGATGGCCATTGTTATACTAAAAACCACAACGATTGGGATACCTCTCTCTTTCAGATTGATTATAACTATTGGAAAAGAGAGGGGGTCATACAGTTTAATTCAATTCAATTCAATTCAGGTAGCAGAAATGGAGATTGTGTTTGCACCTCAACCATAACTGAGCCGGTTTAGGCTAAACCTGACTCCCCCTTAGTCCATCCAACAGGGAGGGAAGAAGACGGAGGAAAAAAAAAAAAGGAAGATAGCTCAGGATAACCTAAGCCACTCTAACTATAAGCTTTATCAAAAAGAAAAGTTTTAAGCCTAGCATTAAAAGTAGACAGGGTGTCTGCCTCACGGACTAAAACTGGGAGCTGGTTCCACAGGAGGAGAGCCTGATAACTAAAGGATCTGGCTCCCATTCTACTTCTAGAGACTAGGAACCACCAGTAAACCTGCAGTCTGAGAACGAAGTGTTCTGTTAGGAACGTATGGAACAATCAGATCTCTGATGTATGATGGAGCTAGATCATTAAGGGCTTTATGTGTGAGAAGGAGAATTTTAAATTCTATTCTGGATTTAACAGGGAGCCAATGAAGGGAAAGAGAAAAATAGGAGAAATATGATCTCTCTTTTTAATTTACATCAGAACTCTTGCTGCAGCATTTTGAATCAGTTGAAGGCTTTTACTGCATTTTGTGGACACCCTGATAGTAAAGAATTACAATAGTCCAGCCTTGAAGTAACAAATGCATGGACTAGTTTTTCAGCGTCACTTCTGGACAGGATATTTCTAATTTTGGCAATGTTCCAGAGATGAAAGAAGGAAATCCTAGAAACCTGTTTAATATGGGATTTAAATGACATATCCTGGTCAAAAATAACACCAAGGTTTTTTACTTTATTACCGGAGGTCAATTTAATGCCATCCAGGTTAAGTGATTGACTAAGCAGTTTCTTTTTTAAAGACTCCGGTCCAAAGATGACAACTTCTGTCTTGTCTGAATTTAGAAGCAGAAAATTCAAAGTCATCCAAGTTTTTATGTCTTCAAGACATGCTTGTAGTCTATCTAACTGGTTGGGCTCATCACGATTCATGGATAAGTAAAGCTGAGTATCATCAGCATAACAGTGAAATTTTATTCTATGCTTCCTGATAATTTGACCTATTGGAAGCATATATATAGTAAAGAGAATTGGCCCAAGTACTGAACCCTGTGGTACTCCACAATTAACCCTGTAGTTTAAAGATGATTTATCATTGACATGAACAAACTGGAATCTCTCAGACAAATAAGATTTAAACCACCCTAGTGCTGTTCCCCTGATCCCTACAGCATATTCCAGCCTTTCTAAAAGAATACTGTGATCGACTGTATCAAATGCAGCACTGAGATCTAACAGAACCAGTACAGACACAAGTCCATTATCTGAGGCTAGAAGAATATCATTAGTGACTTTCAGCAGAGCTGTTTCAGTGCTATGATGAGCTCGGAAGCCTGACTGAAACTCTTCAAACAGGTCATTGCTGTGTAAATGCTCACACATTTGATTAGCAACTATTTTCTCAAGAATTTTAGATAAGAATGGAAGATTGGATATAGGTCTGTAATTTATTAAGTCATCTCGATCAAGCGAAGGTTTCTTAAGCAAAGGTTTAATTACAGCTACCTTAAAAGCTTGTGGTACATACCCATTTACTAAGGATAAATTAATCATATCTAAAATGGGGCTGGTAATCAGAAGAAACACTTCCTTAAATAATTTGGTTGGGATTGGGTATAACATACAAGTTGAAAGTTTATATGAAGCTAATATTTCTGATAACTCAGGAAGATCCACAGGATCAAAGCAGTCCAAGCACAGATCAGGTTCTACAGTTACTTTCAATGTTGTCTCACTTGCTGAGGATGAAGTAATCATCTTCGGGACTATATCAAAGATTTTCTTTTTAATAGAATCAATTTTATTTATAAAGAATCCCATAAACTCATGACTGCTAAGAGCTAAGGGAATGGATGGCTCAACAGAGCTATGACTCTGTGTAAGTTTAGCAACTGTACTAAAGAGAAACCTAGGATTATTCTTGTTCTCTTCTATTAATGATGAGAAATAAGCTGTTCTGGCTTGGCGAAGTGTCTTTTTATACAACAGTAGGCTATTTTTCCAGATTAAGTAGGAATCTTCTAGGTGTGTAGGGCGCCGTTTTCTCTCCAATTTCCTAACATTGTGCTTTAAAGTACACAGCTTTGAATTAAACCAGGGAACTAGCCTCCTATGAATAATAACCTTCTTTTTCAAGGGGGCTGCATTGTCTAATGCACCACGCAATGATGAAGTAACACTATGAACAAGAGAATCAATTTGTGAAGGGGAAGAAAAAAAATTATTGCCCTCCACTGTTTTTTTCTGTGATAATGAGGAAATCAAAAGTGGAACAGATTCTTTAAAGGTTGTTACAGCATTTTCTGATAATGATCTACTATAATTACATTTTCTTTCAGGTGTGGAGCACTCGGTTAAATTAAACTCAAAGGTTATTAAAAAAGGACAGGACAGGGTTATGAGAAAATATTGTTATGTCTTTACACTCAATGCCATATGTCAGCACAAGGTCCAGAGAATGAAGACAAAGGTGGGTATGTTTGTTAATGTTTTGAGCAAAGCCAATTGAGTCTAAGATAGCATTAAAGGCTATATTTAGGCTATCACTTTCAGTGTCAACATGAATGTTAAAATCCCCCACTATAATAACCTTATCTGTATTTAACACTAAATCAGATAAAAGGTCTGAAAACTGATCTAAAAATTGAGACTAAGGGCCTGGTGGATGGTACAAAACAACAAACAGAAGTGGTTTTAGTGCTTTGCAATGAGGAAAACTGAGGATTAAATATTCAAAAGAGTTGTAGCTATTGATTGGTCTGGGACTAGTCAATAAATCGGACTGAAAGATGGTTGCTACTCCTCCTCCTCGCCCAGTATTTCGAGGAATGTGAAAATTTTAATAATTAGTAGGAGTTGACTCATTTATAGTAACACAATCCTCCTGCTGCAGCCAGGTTTCTGTGAGACAAAATAAATCAATCTGATTGTCACAAATCAGGTCATTAACTAGCAAAGTCTTTGAAGAGAGAGATCTTATGTTCAGTAAGCCACATTTAATTGTTTTATTTTTCTTCTTAGTCTGAGTTGTGTTTATTTTTATTAGATTTTCCTAATTTTCTCGTTTTAGATTATTTTTTAATCTATTCAATTCTGGCCGTGGGCGAGACACTGTCTTAATAGGGTAATGGGTGGGTAGCAGTACAGAAGCTGCAGAGAGGAGTGTTAAACTACGACCCTGCTTCCTGGTCTGAACCCTGGGTTGTCAGAGTTTTGGAGAACTAATAAATTCGGCCAGATTCCTAGAAAGAAGAGCTGCTCCATCCAAAGTGGGATGGATGCCGTCTCTCCGGATCAGACCAGGTTTTCCCCAAAATGTTCGCCAATTATCAATGTAACCCACATTGTTTTCTGGACACCACCTAGACAGCCAGCGGTTGAATGACAGCATGCAGCTAAACATGTTGTCACTGGTTAAATCGGGGAGGGGACCAGAGAAAATGACGGAGTCCGACATTGTTTTGGCAAACTTACACACCGAAGCAACACTAACTTTGGTGACCTCCGATTGACGTAACCGGGTGTCATTACCGCCAGCGTGAATAACAATCTTACTGTATTTACGCTTATCCTTAGCCAGCAGTTTCAGGTAGGATTTGATGTCGCCCGTTCTGGCTCCTGGCAGACATTTGACTATGGTCGCTGGTGTCTCTAGTGGTACGTTTCTGACTATAGAGCTGCCAATTACCAGAGTTGGCTTCTCAGCGGGTGTGTCGCTGAGCGGGGAAAATCTGTTAGAAACGCAGACGGGTTGGTGGTGACCTGTGGGCTGGGATCTAGGACTATGCTTCCTACATACCGTCACCCAGCCGGCCTGAGGCCCCGGCTGTACGGGGTCTGCTGGAGGACTGCTACGGGGAGCTACCCTCGGTGGCTCCGTGCTGGCTAAGGGGCCTCGGCTATCTGCTGGTTTTTCAACAGCGCGGAGCCGGGCCTCCAATTCCGACACCCTCGCCTCCAAAGCTACAAAAATGCTACATTTATTACACGTACCATTATCACTAAAGGAGGCAGAGGAGTAACTGAACATTTGACACAGAGAGCAGGAGAGAGGAGACTCGGAGAGAGAAACAGCAGAACAGGTAGCCATGGTGGAGCTAAAGCTAACGCTAAGCTAGCGACCCCTTACCACTAGAACCACTAGAAACCGTGTAAAACGCGGAGAGTCCCCAAACGTTAAGTACAGCAACAGAAAGTATGTATTTTAACGTGCTTATGTATTAGAACAAGTAAGCGATATCACAGTAGAGAGAAATCAGATCAAACGAGAGAGCCTTCACACACCAAACAATCCACCGAGTGCAAACAGGAAGTGACGAATACGCCTTACCACGCCTGTCCCATTGGATCACATTAGATCCAATGGGATCTAATCCAATCCAGAGGAATAAGGTTAATGAGTCATACAATAAGGAAATGGGAAAGATTAGTGGACTTTAGACTGAGGTCAGAAGTGAGCATCTGTGAGCAACAGTATGGTGGAAAACGTACTACAGATGTAATATTTGCTTTGATGTAGTACAGAGAAAGTGAGAGGGAGCTGCACAGTGTTTTTGTAGATCTAGAAAAAGCAGGGTGCAGAGAGAGGAGCTGTGGTATTGTTTGAGGAAGTCTGGAATAGTAGAAGAGTGGTGCAGGACATGTGTGAGAGCTTTAAGACAATGGTGAGGTGTGCTGTAGGTGTGACAGAGAAGTTCAAGGGGGAAGTGGGACTGCATCAAAGATCTGCTCTGAGCCGAAAGTGATGCGAGGTGGATTCAGCCACATCTGTGCTGTCGTCTGCTGGGTGCCAGGCAGCACAAAGCGGGACATGAAGAGACTGAACAAGCTGGCTAGGAGGACTAGCTCTGTCCTGGGCTGCTCACTTGACTGTGTGGATGTGGTGGATTTGAGGGGGATGTTATCTAAGCCCATCCATCATGGACATAACCACTGCACCGTACTGTAGAGGGGTTGAGCAGCTCTTTCAGTGGCTGACTGAGACACCCACAGTACAGGAAAGAGCGCTACCATATTCTATTATTACTACTTGTTTTTGCACATTTACCTTGTTTCATAACTATCTGCCCCCTACTTTACTAAGAGCTGGTGTAACAAGTAAATTTCTCCATTGTTAGATCAATAAAGTCTGCCTTATCTTCGATACTCCACAAAAGGCTAAGAAGTTTGTGGATTCCATTAAGGAATATGTTCTGCTTAATGTGGCCTGAATGGCCACATTAAATTGCTTAGAAATTTTACGAAGGCATTCAGTGAATATTGGTTTTATACAGGAATTACATTTAGGAACTATAGATATTTAGCACTTCGCAAATAAATGTTACTACACGGCTACTTCTGCATCCGTGAGCTCAAAAACCAGAGGCTCACTAATAGTATCAGTAATCTCCATTGAATATACTTGGATAGTATGGACGTGAGGATTGTGGGGTTTCATACATTAAAAACTTTATCTCAGGTCACAAATTAGCTTTTATTTCTGTCTATGCTCCATCTCATTTCCAACCTGATTTCCTCCCTTCAATTACTTCAATTATGGCACAACCACCTTACTTTTCATTTATTATAGGTACAGACATTAACGCTTGTGCCAGTTTGACATTGGACAAATCTGTGCAACATTTTACCCTTACACAAGTATGTGCATCAAATGCAAGACCTTCTGTTGGCCTTCAGTTTGAGTTTGGTAGACCCATACCACGTCTTTAACCCCACCTACAAACAGTACATTTTCTTTTTTGAATGTTTTTTTGCGGCACTAGTGGCCTTTATTTTTCTCTGTTTTTGACAGTAAATTGACAGGAACGGGGTGGAGAGAGGGGGAAGACATGCAGCAAAGGTTGCCTAGGCCGGGAGTTTGTGCGCTTTACCCCTGTGCCACAGCCGCACGCCTAAACAGTACATTTTCTATTGAGCTACACATAAGTCTTTCTCCAGATCAGATTACTTGTTAGCATCTCCTACTTCATTTTCTGAAATTCATTTCGTAGTAACTTTAGCTTGTCCATTATCAGATCACAATATTTTTTCAGCTCATCTTACACTTAGGGACACTCCTTACGAAAGCATCACAGTGGCGATTCAATTCATCACTTCTCAGATATGAAGAGTTTTGTACTTTCCTTCGGAATTCTTTAAACATTTTTATAGAAATGAACACAGGGTTGGTAGGGGAGCCCAGGTTTTTGTGGGATGCGATTAAAGGAGAAGTCAAAACTATTTCCTTTTTATCCCACCTTTGGACAGATAGACTCCGGAAAATAGGTGAATTGGAGGAAGCTTTTGCCCGACTTAAATCAGAATGACAGGATGCACAGACTGCTACACTGCTAGGCAAAATATCAGCAAATAGGACTGAGCAGAAGTCAATATTAAGACAGAGGGCTGGATTCTTGATGCACAGAACTAGAAGAAATTATTATTTCAATGGACATAGACCGAGTCATTTATTAGCGTTAAGACTGAAACAACGTGAGTAATACTGTAGCATCATGGCTGTCCAACCAGTGCAGGGGGGTCTACAGGATTTTATCAGAGGGTACGCACAAAATCATCACTGCACCTGACCCACACAAACACAACCTAAACCCTGACGCGAATCATGAGCGTGGCGTACAAAGCCAGCAAAAATGCACAACGCACCTGATGGGCAGGTCCTTATCCACACAAGCTGCGAAGCGCATGGCGCACAAAAACAGCACTTCTGGCCCACACTATGCCCAACGCGTATGATGCACCGCAGGCACAGACACAAATAAACATACATATATGCTGACATAGCCTATTTGTTACTAATTAGATTAAATAATAAAAAAATGAAAACAAAGCCGGTCGCATCAAACTTCCTTAGCACCTTGTTGCTGTCGATGTTGATTTGGGCTGAATCTTCATCAGGGCCAGACTTGTAAGCCTGCTGTCTGACATCATGTTTTGTAGCAATGTTTCAAGCCACCTCAGTGTGCTGAAGGTCCGCTCTGCTGATTCAGTGGGCACCTTTACTATTTGGAAAGACGTTTCCACAAATAGGCTGTATCTCCCCTGACCAGAAATGAATGTCTGAAGCATGTTACTGGGCACTCTGGTGGGCTTATGTGGAAAGGTGCTTAGTGACAATGTTTTTGGCGTTACTCTACTCACTCACTGGCTTCGTTCGGAGAATCATTTCACCAGATGAAAAAAGCATACAGGAAGCACAAAACAACCAATCCTGTGATATGATGTGCTTTACTGTAAGACATAAACTGATATTCTTTGTTTTCATATCATCTGTGATGGGGCTTCCCAGTTTCTGGGAGTTATGAATTAGTTTTGCAGGACAATACGTTTCACTGAATCCATGGCTTTTTTAAGTGAATTCACTTTGATTCATTGTACCAATATCTAGTATGGCAGTAACCAGTTGGTTAGTGGTTACCTGTGGCTGTGTGCTGCTGGCTGTGGCTGGGCTGGACTCCTGTGGGGGGATTGTAGCTGCGGGGGTAAAGGCTGAGAAGCTAGCTTTGTACGGGAGAGGAGGAGGACTGAGATTCCCTAACTCAGGTGCACTGTCTGTGACAGAGGAGTAGGTGAAGCGACAACGTTGGCTTCATTCTTCTCTTTTTTGCCAACGTTTTGACCAGATTAAACGCTTTAAAATTTCACTTTGCTTCAGCACACAGTCACATTTAGCTTTTGGAAAAAGCATCACCCGCCAGATAAATAAAAGTAAACTCACCAATTGAATTTTAGTTTTGGACGCACGTGTGCCCACCCCCCTAGACGCACACTGTTGTACATACAGGACGTTTTGACACAAGACCATTTCTTCTTTTATTTTGTTCACAATTTTGGTTATAATGAAGGAAAAAAAAATCAATAAAAAGTGAAATAATTATAATACAAAATTTTTTAACCAAAGCTAAATCTCAAGGTACACACAGTGCCTACAGCCATACAGCTGCAGGTGCCACTGGTTAACTGAACCCTGTGAAATTAATGGGGCATTCAAAACTTTCTATTCTCTCTTTTATTCACCTGAAGTAAGGCTAAATACATTGGGAAACCTTTATTTCATGGTGTTAAGTTTCCTACTCGGACTACTCAAGACTGAGAAAAACTTAGTGCTTCTATTACACTAGAAGAGTTGAAAAACGCCTGTTGCCATGAAAAAAGGCAAAATCCCAGGTTGGGATGGTATTTCACTAAAGTTGTATCTAGCCTTCTGGTACTTACTAGGCCCACCACTATTGGATATGATTAAAGCTGCAGTTAACATAGGCAATTTTAATCCAAGTACTAACGCGGCAATAATTACATTACTTCTTAAACTAAATAAGTACCTGGCCCAATGTACTAATTACAAAGCCTCGTCTCTTTTAAATGGGGATGTGAAACTATATGTTAAAGTGCTTGCCACATGACTCAAAAGATGGCTTTCTTGATTGATAAATAATGATGGCAATTTGGCATCCCTAAATGTATGCCGTCTTCTTAGTTTACAACAACTTTTAATTTCCCTTTGGGATTAATAAAGTATTTTTGAATTTGAATTTGAATTCTGGACATTATCCATGCAGCAAATGCGATTGATTTCCCCTGCTTATTCTTATCTCTCAATGCTGAAAAAGCGTTTGATGGACTGGAGTGGGATGACCTTGGTCTACTCTAGAGAACTTAAGATTTGGCTCACAATTTGTCTGAATTATAAAAGTTCTGTATGCTAACATTTCTGCAATGATGAATACTGGTAATATTTGCTCCTGTCTGTTTCCCATCCTAAGGGGTACTTGCCAGGGTTGTCCCCCTTCCCCATTACTAATTGCTATCTCTTTCTCGCCATTTGCCCAGAAAATTAGACAACATCCTTTGATCGATCTTATATCGTTATATGAATGACATTTTACTTTATATTGGCGACGTAGGGTACTCTTTACTACATTTACTTTCCACTTTTGATCTGTTGGCGCAATGTCCAGATATGAAATTAACTGGACTAAATCCTCATTGTTACTTTTACATTTAGCCATATCAGCTATGCCTCTGCAATCTAGTATCTTAATAGTGAGGCATTTCAGGTACCTTGGGATTAACATCTCTTCCACATTCCGTGCTTTTGACTTTATTGAGAAACATCTAAAACATTGGTCAAAACTCCCAAATTCTCTTCAAGCCTGCGTATCCATAGTGAAAATGAACATACTTCCTTACTTAAATTTATATTCCTCAATGATTCCTCTTGCTCTGCCAAAGGGTTACTGGGAAAAACTACACTCTCTTTTATCTACATTCATATGGAATGTGAAGAAGTCTCGTTTCAAACTAAGATCACCTCAGCTAGATAAGACATTGGGTTGGTTAACTTTACCAAACATCAAGATGTACATTTTCGTCTTTTGTACATTGACCTGTTTGTTTTAGTTCTGAGGCCTCCGTTTCCTGGAAACCATTCGAAATAAATCTCTCTTGACCATACAGGCCTCAGGACCTAGTGTACTGGACATGTCATGCTATGAACATCATCAGAAAAGCTAATTGTGACTTTTGCACACTTAATACTATAGGATAATTTGTACACATTGTCCTAAAGCGACAGCTTTCTGGAGACAAATCTAAACCACTCTGAGTGATATCCCTTAGGTCAATATCCTAATATCACCATCTTTACTCCTGCTCAAATACAACTGTACCCTAGGACTCTCCTCTCATCAAAGGTTCATGCTGTGGGCGAGTCTCACAACAGCTAGGAAATTGTTGGCACTAAGATGTCAGCCACCACATATTTTGCCATGGCAACAATGGGCCAACTCTCTCCGGGCATGCATCCTAGCCCGGATGTATGCAGCCATGATGCATCATGCAACGATGAAAGCGTGAGATACAACTTATTCTCTGGTAAAAGAAAAAGTGCAGCACAATTTTCTGTAAAAATATTATATATATGTGAAAAAAAAAAAAAAAAAATATATATATATATATATATATATATATATAGATAAATATTAGACGGTAGCACTGAGGAAGAGACAGGAAGCAGAGCTGCAGGTTTTAGAGATGAAGATGTTGAGGTTCTCTTTTTTACTGATGAGGTTCTCTCACAATTGATGTGTAATTTTATGAGCTGCTGCTTGCTGTCTTTCTTCCTCTCCTCCTCTTCACTAAACATGATGCCAGGCCTTCTCTTTATAAGTATGACAGATGGATTTTGCTCTTAAACTGCAGCCTGAAAAAAACAAACTTTGTTTTGGCCTCTCAGCACAGCTTGGGGATGTGTGCATGCTTCTCCACAGCTTGGACAGCTATTCCATCACGAGCCCATTAGTGATTGGCAATAATAGTTTTGTTTATCATTACTGGTTAAAAGAAAAATAACTGACCAAAACTGTAATTTATTGTGACAACGATAAACTCTAAATGATGATGTTTACAAGCACCAAAAAAATGTGTCCGATAGGGATTTTTTTCCACTGCTGATTTAATTAGAGCATCAATAGGTGTCAATGTATAAATAGGATTAAAATAGATTATTGTGATGTTTATTGGTACAGTTGCACTACCTAATTTAACTGCTGTACCTAAGCAACCTATTTGTTCATCTGTGGTGAAAATGCTTCCTGGGCAGTTACCCAGGGTGTCATTGAGGGGTTGGGGAGTCAGAAGCATCAGGACCAGATATTTTAATCTTTCAGTTGACTTTTGTATTGCGTATTTCCATGTGCAGTCAATGGGGAATCAGCGAGCCCCTTTGTTAAATTGGTACATCCTGTTTGCTGCTAACATTAAATGCAGCAGGTTACCTGATTGTGGATTTCCTGGATTTTGACTGGTTTTCGGGAGGCATGGTTATTTCAATTCAGTTTATTTATATAGCGCCAATTCACAACACATGTCATCTCAAGGCACTTCACAAAAGTCTGTTACATACATTCCAATAAATCTTAAACATTCAACAGTGCAGTCAGATTCTGTTATTTATTCAAATTGGATAAAAGTTTTTCTATCTAAGGAAACCCAACAGATTGCATCCAGTCAGTGACTTGCAGCATTCACTCCTCCCGGATGAGCATGTAGAGACAGTGGACAGTCACTGGCGTTGACTTTACAGCAATCCCTCATGCTGATCATGCATGTAGCAACAGTGGAGAGTAAAAACTCCCTTTTAACAGGAAGAAGCCTCCAGCAGAACCAGGCTCAGTGTGAGCGGCCATCTGCCACGACCGACTGGGGGTTAGAGAGAACAGAGCAGAGACACAAAGAGAACAAAGAAGCACTGATCCAGGAGTCCTTTCTATGGGAAGGAAAAGTAAATGTTAATGGATGTAGCTCCTTTAGTCGTTTCACCTAGAAAGAAAGAACAGATAAACTCTGAGCCAGTTTTCAAGGTTAGAGTCTGAAAGAGAGCACATAGAGTTAGTCACAGCAAAAGCTCAGTCAATCGCCATGTCTAGGAGAGAGAGAAAGGGTTAAACACTGAAAGACAGGGCCATGTGGATCATCGGTAGAGGGTGAGCATTAAGTTGTTGCCAGCAGAAGCTTGGACGATGCCCCTCTCCAGAAAGGTGTCACAGGTAGACACAGAGTCAGGCCAGGTGTAGCTTCTAGGAAGAGAAAAGAGAGAGAACAAAGTTAAAAGCTGAAATAACAGTATATAATGCAAAATTGTAGAGCAGTGTGAGAATGTAGCAAAAAGGGTGAGAGTGGTCATTATGTCCTCCAGGAGCCTAAGCCTATAGCAGCATAACTACAGAGATAGCTCAGGACAACTTAAGCCACTCTAACTATAAGCTTAATCAAAAAGGAAAGTTTTAAGCCTAGCCTTAAAAGTAGACAGTTTGTCCATCTAGAGCCCACTGATGGCCATTGTTATACTAAAAACCACAACGATTGGGATACCTCTCTCTTTCAGATTGATTATAACTATTGGAAAAGAGAGGGGGTCATACAGTTTAATTCAATTCAATTCAATTCAGGTAGCAGAAATGGAGATTGTGTTTGCACCTCAACCATAACTGAGCCGGTTTAGGCTAAACCTGACTCCCCCTTAGTCCATCCAACAGGGAGGGAAGAAGACGGAGGAAAAAAAAAAAAGGAAGATAGCTCAGGATAACCTAAGCCACTCTAACTATAAGCTTTATCAAAAAGAAAAGTTTTAAGCCTAGCATTAAAAGTAGACAGGGTGTCTGCCTCACGGACTAAAACTGGGAGCTGGTTCCACAGGAGGAGAGCCTGATAACTAAAGGATCTGGCTCCCATTCTACTTCTAGAGACTAGGAACCACCAGTAAACCTGCAGTCTGAGAACGAAGTGTTCTGTTAGGAACGTATGGAACAATCAGATCTCTGATGTATGATGGAGCTAGATCATTAAGGGCTTTATGTGTGAGAAGGAGAATTTTAAATTCTATTCTGGATTTAACAGGGAGCCAATGAAGGGAAAGAGAAAAATAGGAGAAATATGATCTCTCTTTTTAATTTACATCAGAACTCTTGCTGCAGCATTTTGAATCAGTTGAAGGCTTTTAACTGCATTTTGTGGACACCCTGATAGTAAAGAATTACAATAGTCCAGCCTTGAAGTAACAAATGCATGGACTAGTTTTTCAGCGTCACTTCTGGACAGGATATTTCTAATTTTGGCAATGTTCCAGAGATGAAAGAAGGAAATCCTAGAAACCTGTTTAATATGGGATTTAAATGACATATCCTGGTCAAAAATAACACCAAGGTTTTTTACTTTATTACCGGAGGTCAATTTAATGCCATCCAGGTTAAGTGATTGACTAAGCAGTTTCTTTTTTAAAGACTCCGGTCCAAAGATGACAACTTCTGTCTTGTCTGAATTTAGAAGCAGAAAATTCAAAGTCATCCAAGTTTTTATGTCTTCAAGACATGCTTGTAGTCTATCTAACTGGTTGGGCTCATCACGATTCATGGATAAGTAAAGCTGAGTATCATCAGCATAACAGTGAAATTTTATTCTATGCTTCCTGATAATTTGACCTATTGGAAGCATATATATAGTAAAGAGAATTGGCCCAAGTACTGAACCCTGTGGTACTCCACAATTAACCCTGTAGTTTAAAGATGATTTATCATTGACATGAACAAACTGGAATCTCTCAGACAAATAAGATTTAAACCACCCTAGTGCTGTTCCCCTGATCCCTACAGCATATTCCAGCCTTTCTAAAAGAATACTGTGATCGACTGTATCAAATGCAGCACTGAGATCTAACAGAACCAGTACAGACACAAGTCCATTATCTGAGGCTAGAAGAATATCATTAGTGACTTTCAGCAGAGCTGTTTCAGTGCTATGATGAGCTCGGAAGCCTGACTGAAACTCTTCAAACAGGTCATTGCTGTGTAAATGCTCACACATTTGATTAGCAACTATTTTCTCAAGAA
This sequence comes from Crenichthys baileyi, assembly GCA_036173005.1. NCBI lineage: Eukaryota > Metazoa > Chordata > Actinopteri > Cyprinodontiformes > Goodeidae > Crenichthys > Crenichthys baileyi. Next base: position 566,350 of record JAHHUM010002919.1, on the reverse strand, counting down.
TTTTAGATAAGAATGGAAGATTGGATATAGGTCTGTAATTTATTAAGTCATCTCGATCAAGCGAAGGTTTCTTAAGCAAAGGTTTAATTACAGCTACCTTAAAAGCTTGTGGTACATACCCATTTACTAAGGATAAATTAATCATATCTAAAATGGGGCTGGTAATCAGAAGAAACACTTCCTTAAATAATTTGGTTGGGATTGGGTATAACATACAAGTTGAAAGTTTATATGAAGCTAATATTTCTGATAACTCAGGAAGATCCACAGGATCAAAGCAGTCCAAGCACAGATCAGGTTCTACAGTTACTTTCAATGTTGTCTCACTTGCTGAGGATGAAGTAATCATCTTCGGGACTATATCAAAGATTTTCTTTTTAATAGAATCAATTTTATTTATAAAGAATCCCATAAACTCATGACTGCTAAGAGCTAAGGGAATGGATGGCTCAACAGAGCTATGACTCTGTGTAAGTTTAGCAACTGTACTAAAGAGAAACCTAGGATTATTCTTGTTCTCTTCTATTAATGATGAGAAATAAGCTGTTCTGGCTTGGCGAAGTGTCTTTTTATACAACAGTAGGCTATTTTTCCAGATTAAGTAGGAATCTTCTAGGTGTGTAGGGCGCCGTTTTCTCTCCAATTTCCTAACATTGTGCTTTAAAGTACACAGCTTTGAATTAAACCAGGGAACTAGCCTCCTATGAATAATAACCTTCTTTTTCAAGGGGGCTGCATTGTCTAATGCACCACGCAATGATGAAGTAACACTATGAACAAGAGAATCAATTTGTGAAGGGGAAGAAAAAAAATTATTGCCCTCCACTGTTTTTTTCTGTGATAATGAGGAAATCAAAAGTGGAACAGATTCTTTAAAGGTTGTTACAGCATTTTCTGATAATGATCTACTATAATTACATTTTCTTTCAGGTGTGGAGCACTCGGTTAAATTAAACTCAAAGGTTATTAAAAAAGGACAGGACAGGGTTATGAGAAAATATTGTTATGTCTTTACACTCAATGCCATATGTCAGCACAAGGTCCAGAGAATGAAGACAAGGTGGGTATGTTTGTTAATGTTTTTGAGCAAAGCCAATTGAGTCTAAGATAGCATTAAAGGCTATATTTAGGCTATCACTTTCAGTGTCAACATGAATGTTAAAATCCCCCACTATAATAACCTTATCTGTATTTAACACTAAATCAGATAAAAGGTCTGAAAACTGATCTAAAAATTGAGACTAAGGGCCTGGTGGATGGTACAAAACAACAAACAGAAGTGGTTTTAGTGCTTTGCAATGAGGAAAACTGAGGATTAAATATTCAAAAGAGTTGTAGCTATTGATTGGTCTGGGACTAGTCAATAAATCGGACTGAAAGATGGTTGCTACTCCTCCTCCTCGCCCAGTATTTCGAGGAATGTGAAAATTTTAATAATTAGTAGGAGTTGACTCATTTATAGTAACACAATCCTCCTGCTGCAGCCAGGTTTCTGTGAGACAAAATAAATCAATCTGATTGTCACAAATCAGGTCATTAACTAGCAAAGTCTTTGAAGAGAGAGATCTTATGTTCAGTAAGCCACATTTAATTGTTTTATTTTTCTTCTTAGTCTGAGTTGTGTTTATTTTTATTAGATTTTCCTAATTTTCTCGTTTTAGATTATTTTTTAATCTATTCAATTCTGGCCGTGGGCGAGACACTGTCTTAATAGGGTAATGGGTGGGTAGCAGTACAGAAGCTGCAGAGAGGAGTGTTAAACTACGACCCTGCTTCCTGGTCTGAACCCTGGGTTGTCAGAGTTTTGGAGAACTAATAAATTCGGCCAGATTCCTAGAAAGAAGAGCTGCTCCATCCAAAGTGGGATGGATGCCGTCTCTCCGGATCAGACCAGGTTTTCCCCAAAATGTTAGCCAATTATCAATGTAACCCACATTGTTTTCTGGACACCACCTAGACAGCCAGCGGTTGAATGACAGCATGCAGCTAAACATGTTGTCACTGGTTAAATCGGGGAGGGGACCAGAGAAAATGACGGAGTCCGACATTGTTTTGGCAAACTTACACACCGAAGCAACACTAACTTTGGTGACCTCCGATTGACGTAACCGGGTGTCATTACCGCCAGCGTGAATAACAATCTTACTGTATTTACGCTTATCCTTAGCCAGCAGTTTCAGGTAGGATTTGATGTCGCCCGTTCTGGCTCCTGGCAGACATTTGACTATGGTCGCTGGTGTCTCTAGTGGTACGTTTCTGACTATAGAGCTGCCAATTACCAGAGTTGGCTTCTCAGCGGGTGTGTCGCTGAGCGGGGAAAATCTGTTAGAAACGCAGACGGGTTGGTGGTGACCTGTGGGCTGGGATCTAGGACTATGCTTCCTACATACCGTCACCCAGCCGGCCTGAGGCCCCGGCTGTACGGGGTCTGCTGGAGGACTGCTACGGGGAGCTACCCTCGGTGGCTCCGTGCTGGCTAAGGGGCCTCGGCTATCTGCTGGTTTTTCAACAGCGCGGAGCCGGGCCTCCAATTCCGACACCCTCGCCTCCAAAGCTACAAAAATGCTACATTTATTACACGTACCATTATCACTAAAGGAGGCAGAGGAGTAACTGAACATTTGACACAGAGAGCAGGAGAGAGGAGACTCGGAGAGAGAAACAGCAGAACAGGTAGCCATGGTGGAGCTAAAGCTAACGCTAAGCTAGCGACCCCTTACCACTAGAACCACTAGAAACCGTGTAAAACGCGGAGAGTCCCCAAACGTTAAGTACAGCAACAGAAAGTATGTATTTTAACGTGCTTATGTATTAGAACAAGTAAGCGATATCACAGTAGAGAGAAATCAGATCAAACGAGAGAGCCTTCACACACCAAACAATCCACCGAGTGCAAACAGGAAGTGACGAATACGCCTTACCACGCCTGTCCCATTGGATCACATTAGATCCAATGGGATCTAATCCAATCCAGAGGAATAAGGTTAATGAGTCATACAATAAGGAAATGGGAAAGATTAGTGGACTTTAGACTGAGGTCAGAAGTGAGCATCTGTGAGCAACAGTATGGTGGAAAACGTACTACAGATGTAATATTTGCTTTGATGTAGTACAGAGAAAGTGAGAGGGAGCTGCACAGTGTTTTTGTAGATCTAGAAAAAGCAGGGTGCAGAGAGAGGAGCTGTGGTATTGTTTGAGGAAGTCTGGAATAGTAGAAGAGTGGTGCAGGACATGTGTGAGAGCTTTAAGACAATGGTGAGGTGTGCTGTAGGTGTGACAGAGAAGTTCAAGGGGGAAGTGGGACTGCATCAAAGATCTGCTCTGAGCCGAAAGTGATGCGAGGTGGATTCAGCCACATCTGTGCTGTCGTCTGCTGGGTGCCAGGCAGCACAAAGCGGGACATGAAGAGACTGAACAAGCTGGCTAGGAGGACTAGCTCTGTCCTGGGCTGCTCACTTGACTGTGTGGATGTGGTGGATTTGAGGGGGATGTTATCTAAGCCCATCCATCATGGACATAACCACTGCACCGTACTGTAGAGGGGTTGAGCAGCTCTTTCAGTGGCTGACTGAGACACCCACAGTACAGGAAAGAGCGCTACCATATTCTATTATTACTACTTGTTTTTGCACATTTACCTTGTTTCATAACTATCTGCCCCCTACTTTACTAAGAGCTGGTGTAACAAGTAAATTTCTCCATTGTTAGATCAATAAAGTCTGCCTTATCTTCGATACTCCACAAAAGGCTAAGAAGTTTGTGGATTCCATTAAGGAATATGTTCTGCTTAATGTGGCCTGAATGGCCACATTAAATTGCTTAGAAATTTTACGAAGGCATTCAGTGAATATTGGTTTTATACAGGAATTACATTTAGGAACTATAGATATTTAGCACTTCGCAAATAAATGTTACTACACGGCTACTTCTGCATCCGTGAGCTCAAAAACCAGAGGCTCACTAATAGTATCAGTAATCTCCATTGAATATACTTGGATAGTATGGACGTGAGGATTGTGGGGTTTCATACATTAAAAACTTTATCTCAGGTCACAAATTAGCTTTTATTTCTGTCTATGCTCCATCTCATTTCCAACCTGATTTCCTCCCTTCAATTACTTCAATTATGGCACAACCACCTTACTTTTCATTTATTATAGGTACAGACATTAACGCTTGTGCCAGTTTGACATTGGACAAATCTGTGCAACATTTTACCCTTACACAAGTATGTGCATCAAATGCAAGACCTTCTGTTGGCCTTCAGTTTGAGTTTGGTAGACCCATACCACGTCTTTAACCCCACCTACAAACAGTACATTTTCTTTTTTGAATGTTTTTTTGCGGCACTAGTGGCCTTTATTTTTCTCTGTTTTTGACAGTAAATTGACAGGAACGGGGTGGAGAGAGGGGGAAGACATGCAGCAAAGGTTGCCTAGGCCGGGAGTTTGTGCGCTTTACCCCTGTGCCACAGCCGCACGCCTAAACAGTACATTTTCTATTGAGCTACACATAAGTCTTTCTCCAGATCAGATTACTTGTTAGCATCTCCTACTTCATTTTCTGAAATTCATTTCGTAGTAACTTTAGCTTGTCCATTATCAGATCACAATATTTTTTCAGCTCATCTTACACTTAGGGACACTCCTTACGAAAGCATCACAGTGGCGATTCAATTCATCACTTCTCAGATATGAAGAGTTTTGTACTTTCCTTCGGAATTCTTTAAACATTTTTATAGAAATGAACACAGGGTTGGTAGGGGAGCCCAGGTTTTTGTGGGATGCGATTAAAGGAGAAGTCAAAACTATTTCCTTTTTATCCCACCTTTGGACAGATAGACTCCGGAAAATAGGTGAATTGGAGGAAGCTTTTGCCCGACTTAAATCAGAATGACAGGATGCACAGACTGCTACACTGCTAGGCAAAATATCAGCAAATAGGACTGAGCAGAAGTCAATATTAAGACAGAGGGCTGGATTCTTGATGCACAGAACTAGAAGAAATTATTATTTCAATGGACATAGACCGAGTCATTTATTAGCGTTAAGACTGAAACAACGTGAGTAATACTGTAGCATCATGGCTGTCCAACCAGTGCAGGGGGGTCTACAGGATTTTATCAGAGGGTACGCACAAAATCATCACTGCACCTGACCCACACAAACACAACCTAAACCCTGACGCGAATCATGAGCGTGGCGTACAAAGCCAGCAAAAATGCACAACGCACCTGATGGGCAGGTCCTTATCCACACAAGCTGCGAAGCGCATGGCGCACAAAAACAGCACTTCTGGCCCACACTATGCCCAACGCGTATGATGCACCGCAGGCACAGACACAAATAAACATACATATATGCTGACATAGCCTATTTGTTACTAATTAGATTAAATAATAAAAAAATGAAAACAAAGCCGGTCGCATCAAACTTCCTTAGCACCTTGTTGCTGTCGATGTTGATTTGGGCTGAATCTTCATCAGGGCCAGACTTGTAAGCCTGCTGTCTGACATCATGTTTTGTAGCAATGTTTCAAGCCACCTCAGTGTGCTGAAGGTCCGCTCTGCTGATTCAGTGGGCACCTTTACTATTTGGAAAGACGTTTCCACAAATAGGCTGTATCTCCCCTGACCAGAAATGAATGTCTGAAGCATGTTACTGGGCACTCTGGTGGGCTTATGTGGAAAGGTGCTTAGTGACAATGTTTTTGGCGTTACTCTACTCACTCACTGGCTTCGTTCGGAGAATCATTTCACCAGATGAAAAAAGCATACAGGAAGCACAAAACAACCAATCCTGTGATATGATGTGCTTTACTGTAAGACATAAACTGATATTCTTTGTTTTCATATCATCTGTGATGGGGCTTCCCAGTTTCTGGGAGTTATGAATTAGTTTTGCAGGACAATACGTTTCACTGAATCCATGGCTTTTTTAAGTGAATTCACTTTGATTCATTGTACCAATATCTAGTATGGCAGTAACCAGTTGGTTAGTGGTTACCTGTGGCTGTGTGCTGCTGGCTGTGGCTGGGCTGGACTCCTGTGGGGGGATTGTAGCTGCGGGGGTAAAGGCTGAGAAGCTAGCTTTGTACGGGAGAGGAGGAGGACTGAGATTCCCTAACTCAGGTGCACTGTCTGTGACAGAGGAGTAGGTGAAGCGACAACGTTGGCTTCATTCTTCTCTTTTTTGCCAACGTTTTGACCAGATTAAACGCTTTAAAATTTCACTTTGCTTCAGCACACAGTCACATTTAGCTTTTGGAAAAAGCATCACCCGCCAGATAAATAAAAGTAAACTCACCAATTGAATTTTAGTTTTGGACGCACGTGTGCCCACCCCCCTAGACGCACACTGTTGTACATACAGGACGTTTTGACACAAGACCATTTCTTCTTTTATTTTGTTCACAATTTTGGTTATAATGAAGGAAAAAAAAATCAATAAAAAGTGAAATAATTATAATACAAAATTTTTTAACCAAAGCTAAATCTCAAGGTACACACAGTGCCTACAGCCATACAGCTGCAGGTGCCACTGGTTAACTGAACCCTGTGAAATTAATGGGGCATTCAAAACTTTCTATTCTCTCTTTTATTCACCTGAAGTAAGGCTAAATACATTGGGAAACCTTTATTTCATGGTGTTAAGTTTCCTACTCGGACTACTCAAGACTGAGAAAAACTTAGTGCTTCTATTACACTAGAAGAGTTGAAAAACGCCTGTTGCCATGAAAAAAGGCAAAATCCCAGGTTGGGATGGTATTTCACTAAAGTTGTATCTAGCCTTCTGGTACTTACTAGGCCCACCACTATTGGATATGATTAAAGCTGCAGTTAACATAGGCAATTTTAATCCAAGTACTAACGCGGCAATAATTACATTACTTCTTAAACTAAATAAGTACCTGGCCCAATGTACTAATTACAAAGCCTCGTCTCTTTTAAATGGGGATGTGAAACTATATGTTAAAGTGCTTGCCACATGACTCAAAAGATGGCTTTCTTGATTGATAAATAATGATGGCAATTTGGCATCCCTAAATGTATGCCGTCTTCTTAGTTTACAACAACTTTTAATTTCCCTTTGGGATTAATAAAGTATTTTTGAATTTGAATTTGAATTCTGGACATTATCCATGCAGCAAATGCGATTGATTTCCCCTGCTTATTCTTATCTCTCAATGCTGAAAAAGCGTTTGATGGACTGGAGTGGGATGACCTTGGTCTACTCTAGAGAACTTAAGATTTGGCTCACAATTTGTCTGAATTATAAAAGTTCTGTATGCTAACATTTCTGCAATGATGAATACTGGTAATATTTGCTCCTGTCTGTTTCCCATCCTAAGGGGTACTTGCCAGGGTTGTCCCCCTTCCCCATTACTAATTGCTATCTCTTTCTCGCCATTTGCCCAGAAAATTAGACAACATCCTTTGATCGATCTTATATCGTTATATGAATGACATTTTACTTTATATTGGCGACGTAGGGTACTCTTTACTACATTTACTTTCCACTTTTGATCTGTTGGCGCAATGTCCAGATATGAAATTAACTGGACTAAATCCTCATTGTTACTTTTACATTTAGCCATATCAGCTATGCCTCTGCAATCTAGTATCTTAATAGTGAGGCATTTCAGGTACCTTGGGATTAACATCTCTTCCACATTCCGTGCTTTTGACTTTATTGAGAAACATCTAAAACATTGGTCAAAACTCCCAAATTCTCTTCAAGCCTGCGTATCCATAGTGAAAATGAACATACTTCCTTACTTAAATTTATATTCCTCAATGATTCCTCTTGCTCTGCCAAAGGGTTACTGGGAAAAACTACACTCTCTTTTATCTACATTCATATGGAATGTGAAGAAGTCTCGTTTCAAACTAAGATCACCTCAGCTAGATAAGACATTGGGTTGGTTAACTTTACCAAACATCAAGATGTACATTTTCGTCTTTTGTACATTGACCTGTTTGTTTTAGTTCTGAGGCCTCCGTTTCCTGGAAACCATTCGAAATAAATCTCTCTTGACCATACAGGCCTCAGGACCTAGTGTACTGGACATGTCATGCTATGAACATCATCAGAAAAGCTAATTGTGACTTTTGCACACTTAATACTATAGGATAATTTGTACACATTGTCCTAAAGCGACAGCTTTCTGGAGACAAATCTAAACCACTCTGAGTGATATCCCTTAGGTCAATATCCTAATATCACCATCTTTACTCCTGCTCAAATACAACTGTACCCTAGGACTCTCCTCTCATCAAAGGTTCATGCTGTGGGCGAGTCTCACAACAGCTAGGAAATTGTTGGCACTAAGATGTCAGCCACCACATATTTTGCCATGGCAACAATGGGCCAACTCTCTCCGGGCATGCATCCTAGCCCGGATGTATGCAGCCATGATGCATCATGCAACGATGAAAGCGTGAGATACAACTTATTCTCTGGTAAAAGAAAAAGTGCAGCACAATTTTCTGTAAAAATATTATATATATGTGAAAAAAAAAAAAAAAAAAAAATATATATATATATATATATATATATATAGATAAATATTAGACGGTAGCACTGAGGAAGAGACAGGAAGCAGAGCTGCAGGTTTTAGAGATGAAGATGTTGAGGTTCTCTTTTTTACTGATGAGGTTCTCTCACAATTGATGTGTAATTTTATGAGCTGCTGCTTGCTGTCTTTCTTCCTCTCCTCCTCTTCACTAAACATGATGCCAGGCCTTCTCTTTATAAGTATGACAGATGGATTTTGCTCTTAAACTGCAGCCTGAAAAAAACAAACTTTGTTTTGGCCTCTCAGCACAGCTTGGGGATGTGTGCATGCTTCTCCACAGCTTGGACAGCTATTCCATCACGAGCCCATTAGTGATTGGCAATAATAGTTTTGTTTATCATTACTGGTTAAAAGAAAAATAACTGACCAAAACTGTAATTTATTGTGACAACGATAAACTCTAAATGATGATGTTTACAAGCACCAAAAAAATGTGTCCGATAGGGATTTTTTTCCACTGCTGATTTAATTAGAGCATCAATAGGTGTCAATGTATAAATAGGATTAAAATAGATTATTGTGATGTTTATTGGTACAGTTGCACTACCTAATTTAACTGCTGTACCTAAGCAACCTATTTGTTCATCTGTGGTGAAAATGCTTCCTGGGCAGTTACCCAGGGTGTCATTGAGGGGTTGGGGAGTCAGAAGCATCAGGACCAGATATTTTAATCTTTCAGTTGACTTTTGTATTGCGTATTTCCATGTGCAGTCAATGGGGAATCAGCGAGCCCCTTTGTTAAATTGGTACATCCTGTTTGCTGCTAACATTAAATGCAGCAGGTTACCTGATTGTGGATTTCCTGGATTTTGACTGGTTTTCGGGAGGCATGGTTATTTCAGTTCAGTTTATTTATATAGCGCCAATTCACAACACATGTTGTCTCAAGGGACTTCACAAAAGTCAGGTACATACATTCCAATTAATCTTAAACATTGAACAGTGCAGTCAGATTCATGTTATTTATTCAAATTGGATAAAAGTTTTTCTGTCTAAGGAAACCCAACAGATTGCATCCAGTCAGTGACTTGCAGTATTCACTCCTCCCGGATGAGCATGTTGAGACAGTGGACAGTCACTGGCGTTGACTTTGCAGCAATCCTTCATACTGATCATGCATGTAGCGACAGTGGAGAGGAAAAACTCCCTTTTAACAGGAAGAAACCTCCAGCAGAACCAGGCTCAGTGTGAGCGGCCATCTGCCACGACCGACTGGGGGTTAGAGAGAACAGAGCAGAGACACAAAGAGAACAAAGAAGCACTGATCCAGGAGTCCTTTCTATGGGAAGGAAAAGTAAATGTTAATGGATGTAGCTCCTTTAGTCGTTTCACCTAGAAAGAAAGAACAGATAAACTCTGAGCCAGTTTTCAAGGTTAGAGTCTGAAAGAGAGCACATAGAGTTAGTCACAGCAAAAGCTCAGTCAATCGCCATGTCTAGGAGAGAGAGAAAGGGTTAAACACTGAAAGACAGGGCCATGTGGATCATCGGTAGAGGGTGAGCATTAAGTTGTTGCCAGCAGAAGCTTGGACGATGCCCCTCTCCAGAAAGGTGTCACAGGTAGACACAGAGTCAGGCCAGGTGTAGCTTCTAGGAAGAGAAAAGAGAGAGAACAAAGTTAAAAGCTGAAATAACAGTATATAATGCAAAATTGTAGAGCAGTGTGAGAATGTAGCAAAAAGGGTGAGAGTGGTCATTATGTCCTCCAGGAGCCTAAGCCTATAGCAGCATAACTACAGAGATAGCTCAGGACAACTTAAGCCACTCTAACTATAAGCTTAATCAAAAAGGAAAGTTTTAAGCCTAGCCTTAAAAGTAGACAGTTTGTCCATCTAGAGCCCACTGATGGCCATTGTTATACTAAAAACCACAACGATTGGGATACCTCTCTCTTTCAGATTGATTATAACTATTGGAAAAGAGAGGGGGTCATACAGTTTAATTCAATTCAATTCAATTCAGGTAGCAGAAATGGAGATTGTGTTTGCACCTCAACCATAACTGAGCCGGTTTAGGCTAAACCTGACTCCCCCTTAGTCCATCCAACAGGGAGGGAAGAAGACGGAGGAAAAAAAAAAAAGGAAGATAGCTCAGGATAACCTAAGCCACTCTAACTATAAGCTTTATCAAAAAGAAAAGTTTTAAGCCTAGCATTAAAAGTAGACAGGGTGTCTGCCTCACGGACTAAAACTGGGAGCTGGTTCCACAGGAGGAGAGCCTGATAACTAAAGGATCTGGCTCCCATTCTACTTCTAGAGACTAGGAACCACCAGTAAACCTGCAGTCTGAGAACGAAGTGTTCTGTTAGGAACGTATGGAACAATCAGATCTCTGATGTATGATGGAGCTAGATCATTAAGGGCTTTATGTGTGAGAAGGAGAATTTTAAATTCTATTCTGGATTTAACAGGGAGCCAATGAAGGGAAAGAGAAAAATAGGAGAAATATGATCTCTCTTTTTAATTTACATCAGAACTCTTGCTGCAGCATTTTGAATCAGTTGAAGGCTTTTAACTGCATTTTGTGGACACCCTGATAGTAAAGAATTACAATAGTCCAGCCTTGAAGTAACAAATGCATGGACTAGTTTTTCAGCGTCACTTCTGGACAGGATATTTCTAATTTTGGCAATGTTCCAGAGATGAAAGAAGGAAATCCTAGAAACCTGTTTAATATGGGATTTAAATGACATATCCTGGTCAAAAATAACACCAAGGTTTTTTACTTTATTACCGGAGGTCAATTTAATGCCATCCAGGTTAAGTGATTGACTAAGCAGTTTCTTTTTTAAAGACTCCGGTCCAAAGATGACAACTTCTGTCTTGTCTGAATTTAGAAGCAGAAAATTCAAAGTCATCCAAGTTTTTATGTCTTCAAGACATGCTTGTAGTCTATCTAACTGGTTGGGCTCATCACGATTCATGGATAAGTAAAGCTGAGTATCATCAGCATAACAGTGAAATTTTATTCTATGCTTCCTGATAATTTGACCTATTGGAAGCATATATATAGTAAAGAGAATTGGCCCAAGTACTGAACCCTGTGGTACTCCACAATTAACCCTGTAGTTTAAAGATGATTTATCATTGACATGAACAAACTGGAATCTCTCAGACAAATAAGATTTAAACCACCCTAGTGCTGTTCCCCTGATCCCTACAGCATATTCCAGCCTTTCTAAAAGAATACTGTGATCGACTGTATCAAATGCAGCACTGAGATCTAACAGAACCAGTACAGACACAAGTCCATTATCTGAGGCTAGAAGAATATCATTAGTGACTTTCAGCAGAGCTGTTTCAGTGCTATGATGAGCTCGGAAGCCTGACTGAAACTCTTCAAACAGGTCATTGCTGTGTAAATGCTCACACATTTGATTAGCAACTATTTTCTCAAGAATTTTAGATAAGAATGGAAGATTGGATATAGGTCTGTAATTTATTAAGTCATCTCGATCAAGCGAAGGTTTCTTAAGCAAAGGTTTAATTACAGCTACCTTAAAAGCTTGTGGTACATACCCATTTACTAAGGATAAATTAATCATATCTAAAATGGGGCTGGTAATCAGAAGAAACACTTCCTTAAATAATTTGGTTGGGATTGGGTATAACATACAAGTTGAAAGTTTATATGAAGCTAATATTTCTGATAACTCAGGAAGATCCACAGGATCAAAGCAGTCCAAGCACAGATCAGGTTCTACAGTTACTTTCAATGTTGTCTCACTTGCTGAGGATGAAGTAATCATCTTCGGGACTATATCAAAGATTTTCTTTTTAATAGAATCAATTTTATTTATAAAGAATCCCATAAACTCATGACTGCTAAGAGCTAAGGGAATGGATGGCTCAACAGAGCTATGACTCTGTGTAAGTTTAGCAACTGTACTAAAGAGAAACCTAGGATTATTCTTGTTCTCTTCTATTAATGATGAGAAATAAGCTGTTCTGGCTTGGCGAAGTGTCTTTTTATACAACAGTAGGCTATTTTTCCAGATTAAGTAGGAATCTTCTAGGTGTGTAGGGCGCCGTTTTCTCTCCAATTTCCTAACATTGTGCTTTAAAGTACACAGCTTTGAATTAAACCAGGGAACTAGCCTCCTATGAATAATAACCTTCTTTTTCAAGGGGGCTGCATTGTCTAATGCACCACGCAATGATGAAGTAACACTATGAACAAGAGAATCAATTTGTGAAGGGGAAGAAAAAAAATTATTGCCCTCCACTGTTTTTTTCTGTGATAATGAGGAAATCAAAAGTGGAACAGATTCTTTAAAGGTTGTTACAGCATTTTCTGATAATGATCTACTATAATTACATTTTCTTTCAGGTGTGGAGCACTCGGTTAAATTAAACTCAAAGGTTATTAAAAAAGGACAGGACAGGGTTATGAGAAAATATTGTTATGTCTTTACACTCAATGCCATATGTCAGCACAAGGTCCAGAGAATGAAGACAAAGGTGGGTATGTTTGTTAATGTTTTGAGCAAAGCCAATTGAGTCTAAGATAGCATTAAAGGCTATATTTAGGCTATCACTTTCAGTGTCAACATGAATGTTAAAATCCCCCACTATAATAACCTTATCTGTATTTAACACTAAATCAGATAAAAGGTCTGAAAACTGATCTAAAAATTGAGACTAAGGGCCTGGTGGATGGTACAAAACAACAAACAGAAGTGGTTTTAGTGCTTTGCAATGAGGAAAACTGAGGATTAAATATTCAAAAGAGTTGTAGCTATTGATTGGTCTGGGACTAGTCAATAAATCGGACTGAAAGATGGTTGCTACTCCTCCTCCTCGCCCAGTATTTCGAGGAATGTGAAAATTTTAATAATTAGTAGGAGTTGACTCATTTATAGTAACACAATCCTCCTGCTGCAGCCAGGTTTCTGTGAGACAAAATAAATCAATCTGATTGTCACAAATCAGGTCATTAACTAGCAAAGTCTTTGAAGAGAGAGATCTTATGTTCAGTAAGCCACATTTAATTGTTTTATTTTTCTTCTTAGTCTGAGTTGTGTTTATTTTTATTAGATTTTCCTAATTTTCTCGTTTTAGATTATTTTTTAATCTATTCAATTCTGGCCGTGGGCGAGACACTGTCTTAATAGGGTAATGGGTGGGTAGCAGTACAGAAGCTGCAGAGAGGAGTGTTAAACTACGACCCTGCTTCCTGGTCTGAACCCTGGGTTGTCAGAGTTTTGGAGAACTAATAAATTCGGCCAGATTCCTAGAAAGAAGAGCTGCTCCATCCAAAGTGGGATGGATGCCGTCTCTCCGGATCAGACCAGGTTTTCCCCAAAATGTTAGCCAATTATCAATGTAACCCACATTGTTTTCTGGACACCACCTAGACAGCCAGCGGTTGAATGACAGCATGCAGCTAAACATGTTGTCACTGGTTAAATCGGGGAGGGGACCAGAGAAAATGACGGAGTCCGACATTGTTTTGGCAAACTTACACACCGAAGCAACACTAACTTTGGTGACCTCCGATTGACGTAACCGGGTGTCATTACCGCCAGCGTGAATAACAATCTTACTGTATTTACGCTTATCCTTAGCCAGCAGTTTCAGGTAGGATTTGATGTCGCCCGTTCTGGCTCCTGGCAGACATTTGACTATGGTCGCTGGTGTCTCTAGTGGTACGTTTCTGACTATAGAGCTGCCAATTACCAGAGTTGGCTTCTCAGCGGGTGTGTCGCTGAGCGGGGAAAATCTGTTAGAAACGCAGACGGGTTGGTGGTGACCTGTGGGCTGGGATCTAGGACTATGCTTCCTACATACCGTCACCCAGCCGGCCTGAGGCCCCGGCTGTACGGGGTCTGCTGGAGGACTGCTACGGGGAGCTACCCTCGGTGGCTCCGTGCTGGCTAAGGGGCCTCGGCTATCTGCTGGTTTTTCAACAGCGCGGAGCCGGGCCTCCAATTCCGACACCCTCGCCTCCAAAGCTACAAAAATGCTACATTTATTACACGTACCATTATCACTAAAGGAGGCAGAGGAGTAACTGAACATTTGACACAGAGAGCAGGAGAGAGGAGACTCGGAGAGAGAAACAGCAGAACAGGTAGCCATGGTGGAGCTAAAGCTAACGCTAAGCTAGCGACCCCTTACCACTAGAACCACTAGAAACCGTGTAAAACGCGGAGAGTCCCCAAACGTTAAGTACAGCAACAGAAAGTATGTATTTTAACGTGCTTATGTATTAGAACAAGTAAGCGATATCACAGTAGAGAGAAATCAGATCAAACGAGAGAGCCTTCACACACCAAACAATCCACCGAGTGCAAACAGGAAGTGACGAATACGCCTTACCACGCCTGTCCCATTGGATCACATTAGATCCAATGGGATCTAATCCAATCCAGAGGAATAAGGTTAATGAGTCATACAATAAGGAAATGGGAAAGATTAGTGGACTTTAGACTGAGGTCAGAAGTGAGCATCTGTGAGCAACAGTATGGTGGAAAACGTACTACAGATGTAATATTTGCTTTGATGTAGTACAGAGAAAGTGAGAGGGAGCTGCACAGTGTTTTTGTAGATCTAGAAAAAGCAGGGTGCAGAGAGAGGAGCTGTGGTATTGTTTGAGGAAGTCTGGAATAGTAGAAGAGTGGTGCAGGACATGTGTGAGAGCTTTAAGACAATGGTGAGGTGTGCTGTAGGTGTGACAGAGAAGTTCAAGGGGGAAGTGGGACTGCATCAAAGATCTGCTCTGAGCCGAAAGTGATGCGAGGTGGATTCAGCCACATCTGTGCTGTCGTCTGCTGGGTGCCAGGCAGCACAAAGCGGGACATGAAGAGACTGAACAAGCTGGCTAGGAGGACTAGCTCTGTCCTGGGCTGCTCACTTGACTGTGTGGATGTGGTGGATTTGAGGGGGATGTTATCTAAGCCCATCCATCATGGACATAACCACTGCACCGTACTGTAGAGGGGTTGAGCAGCTCTTTCAGTGGCTGACTGAGACACCCACAGTACAGGAAAGAGCGCTACCATATTCTATTATTACTACTTGTTTTTGCACATTTACCTTGTTTCATAACTATCTGCCCCCTACTTTACTAAGAGCTGGTGTAACAAGTAAATTTCTCCATTGTTAGATCAATAAAGTCTGCCTTATCTTCGATACTCCACAAAAGGCTAAGAAGTTTGTGGATTCCATTAAGGAATATGTTCTGCTTAATGTGGCCTGAATGGCCACATTAAATTGCTTAGAAATTTTACGAAGGCATTCAGTGAATATTGGTTTTATACAGGAATTACATTTAGGAACTATAGATATTTAGCACTTCGCAAATAAATGTTACTACACGGCTACTTCTGCATCCGTGAGCTCAAAAACCAGAGGCTCACTAATAGTATCAGTAATCTCCATTGAATATACTTGGATAGTATGGACGTGAGGATTGTGGGGTTTCATACATTAAAAACTTTATCTCAGGTCACAAATTAGCTTTTATTTCTGTCTATGCTCCATCTCATTTCCAACCTGATTTCCTCCCTTCAATTACTTCAATTATGGCACAACCACCTTACTTTTCATTTATTATAGGTACAGACATTAACGCTTGTGCCAGTTTGACATTGGACAAATCTGTGCAACATTTTACCCTTACACAAGTATGTGCATCAAATGCAAGACCTTCTGTTGGCCTTCAGTTTGAGTTTGGTAGACCCATACCACGTCTTTAACCCCACCTACAAACAGTACATTTTCTTTTTTGAATGTTTTTTTGCGGCACTAGTGGCCTTTATTTTTCTCTGTTTTTGACAGTAAATTGACAGGAACGGGGTGGAGAGAGGGGGAAGACATGCAGCAAAGGTTGCCTAGGCCGGGAGTTTGTGCGCTTTACCCCTGTGCCACAGCCGCACGCCTAAACAGTACATTTTCTATTGAGCTACACATAAGTCTTTCTCCAGATCAGATTACTTGTTAGCATCTCCTACTTCATTTTCTGAAATTCATTTCGTAGTAACTTTAGCTTGTCCATTATCAGATCACAATATTTTTTCAGCTCATCTTACACTTAGGGACACTCCTTACGAAAGCATCACAGTGGCGATTCAATTCATCACTTCTCAGATATGAAGAGTTTTGTACTTTCCTTCGGAATTCTTTAAACATTTTTATAGAAATGAACACAGGGTTGGTAGGGGAGCCCAGGTTTTTGTGGGATGCGATTAAAGGAGAAGTCAAAACTATTTCCTTTTTATCCCACCTTTGGACAGATAGACTCCGGAAAATAGGTGAATTGGAGGAAGCTTTTGCCCGACTTAAATCAGAATGACAGGATGCACAGACTGCTACACTGCTAGGCAAAATATCAGCAAATAGGACTGAGCAGAAGTCAATATTAAGACAGAGGGCTGGATTCTTGATGCACAGAACTAGAAGAAATTATTATTTCAATGGACATAGACCGAGTCATTTATTAGCGTTAAGACTGAAACAACGTGAGTAATACTGTAGCATCATGGCTGTCCAACCAGTGCAGGGGGGTCTACAGGATTTTATCAGAGGGTACGCACAAAATCATCACTGCACCTGACCCACACAAACACAACCTAAACCCTGACGCGAATCATGAGCGTGGCGTACAAAGCCAGCAAAAATGCACAACGCACCTGATGGGCAGGTCCTTATCCACACAAGCTGCGAAGCGCATGGCGCACAAAAACAGCACTTCTGGCCCACACTATGCCCAACGCGTATGATGCACCGCAGGCACAGACACAAATAAACATACATATATGCTGACATAGCCTATTTGTTACTAATTAGATTAAATAATAAAAAAATGAAAACAAAGCCGGTCGCATCAAACTTCCTTAGCACCTTGTTGCTGTCGATGTTGATTTGGGCTGAATCTTCATCAGGGCCAGACTTGTAAGCCTGCTGTCTGACATCATGTTTTGTAGCAATGTTTCAAGCCACCTCAGTGTGCTGAAGGTCCGCTCTGCTGATTCAGTGGGCACCTTTACTATTTGGAAAGACGTTTCCACAAATAGGCTGTATCTCCCCTGACCAGAAATGAATGTCTGAAGCATGTTACTGGGCACTCTGGTGGGCTTATGTGGAAAGGTGCTTAGTGACAATGTTTTTGGCGTTACTCTACTCACTCACTGGCTTCGTTCGGAGAATCATTTCACCAGATGAAAAAAGCATACAGGAAGCACAAAACAACCAATCCTGTGATATGATGTGCTTTACTGTAAGACATAAACTGATATTCTTTGTTTTCATATCATCTGTGATGGGGCTTCCCAGTTTCTGGGAGTTATGAATTAGTTTTGCAGGACAATACGTTTCACTGAATCCATGGCTTTTTTAAGTGAATTCACTTTGATTCATTGTACCAATATCTAGTATGGCAGTAACCAGTTGGTTAGTGGTTACCTGTGGCTGTGTGCTGCTGGCTGTGGCTGGGCTGGACTCCTGTGGGGGGATTGTAGCTGCGGGGGTAAAGGCTGAGAAGCTAGCTTTGTACGGGAGAGGAGGAGGACTGAGATTCCCTAACTCAGGTGCACTGTCTGTGACAGAGGAGTAGGTGAAGCGACAACGTTGGCTTCATTCTTCTCTTTTTTGCCAACGTTTTGACCAGATTAAACGCTTTAAAATTTCACTTTGCTTCAGCACACAGTCACATTTAGCTTTTGGAAAAAGCATCACCCGCCAGATAAATAAAAGTAAACTCACCAATTGAATTTTAGTTTTGGACGCACGTGTGCCCACCCCCCTAGACGCACACTGTTGTACATACAGGACGTTTTGACACAAGACCATTTCTTCTTTTATTTTGTTCACAATTTTGGTTATAATGAAGGAAAAAAAAATCAATAAAAAGTGAAATAATTATAATACAAAATTTTTTAACCAAAGCTAAATCTCAAGGTACACACAGTGCCTACAGCCATACAGCTGCAGGTGCCACTGGTTAACTGAACCCTGTGAAATTAATGGGGCATTCAAAACTTTCTATTCTCTCTTTTATTCACCTGAAGTAAGGCTAAATACATTGGGAAACCTTTATTTCATGGTGTTAAGTTTCCTACTCGGACTACTCAAGACTGAGAAAAACTTAGTGCTTCTATTACACTAGAAGAGTTGAAAAACGCCTGTTGCCATGAAAAAAGGCAAAATCCCAGGTTGGGATGGTATTTCACTAAAGTTGTATCTAGCCTTCTGGTACTTACTAGGCCCACCACTATTGGATATGATTAAAGCTGCAGTTAACATAGGCAATTTTAATCCAAGTACTAACGCGGCAATAATTACATTACTTCTTAAACTAAATAAGTACCTGGCCCAATGTACTAATTACAAAGCCTCGTCTCTTTTAAATGGGGATGTGAAACTATATGTTAAAGTGCTTGCCACATGACTCAAAAGATGGCTTTCTTGATTGATAAATAATGATGGCAATTTGGCATCCCTAAATGTATGCCGTCTTCTTAGTTTACAACAACTTTTAATTTCCCTTTGGGATTAATAAAGTATTTTTGAATTTGAATTTGAATTCTGGACATTATCCATGCAGCAAATGCGATTGATTTCCCCTGCTTATTCTTATCTCTCAATGCTGAAAAAGCGTTTGATGGACTGGAGTGGGATGACCTTGGTCTACTCTAGAGAACTTAAGATTTGGCTCACAATTTGTCTGAATTATAAAAGTTCTGTATGCTAACATTTCTGCAATGATGAATACTGGTAATATTTGCTCCTGTCTGTTTCCCATCCTAAGGGGTACTTGCCAGGGTTGTCCCCCTTCCCCATTACTAATTGCTATCTCTTTCTCGCCATTTGCCCAGAAAATTAGACAACATCCTTTGATCGATCTTATATCGTTATATGAATGACATTTTACTTTATATTGGCGACGTAGGGTACTCTTTACTACATTTACTTTCCACTTTTGATCTGTTGGCGCAATGTCCAGATATGAAATTAACTGGACTAAATCCTCATTGTTACTTTTACATTTAGCCATATCAGCTATGCCTCTGCAATCTAGTATCTTAATAGTGAGGCATTTCAGGTACCTTGGGATTAACATCTCTTCCACATTCCGTGCTTTTGACTTTATTGAGAAACATCTAAAACATTGGTCAAAACTCCCAAATTCTCTTCAAGCCTGCGTATCCATAGTGAAAATGAACATACTTCCTTACTTAAATTTATATTCCTCAATGATTCCTCTTGCTCTGCCAAAGGGTTACTGGGAAAAACTACACTCTCTTTTATCTACATTCATATGGAATGTGAAGAAGTCTCGTTTCAAACTAAGATCACCTCAGCTAGATAAGACATTGGGTTGGTTAACTTTACCAAACATCAAGATGTACATTTTCGTCTTTTGTACATTGACCTGTTTGTTTTAGTTCTGAGGCCTCCGTTTCCTGGAAACCATTCGAAATAAATCTCTCTTGACCATACAGGCCTCAGGACCTAGTGTACTGGACATGTCATGCTATGAACATCATCAGAAAAGCTAATTGTGACTTTTGCACACTTAATACTATAGGATAATTTGTACACATTGTCCTAAAGCGACAGCTTTCTGGAGACAAATCTAAACCACTCTGAGTGATATCCCTTAGGTCAATATCCTAATATCACCATCTTTACTCCTGCTCAAATACAACTGTACCCTAGGACTCTCCTCTCATCAAAGGTTCATGCTGTGGGCGAGTCTCACAACAGCTAGGAAATTGTTGGCACTAAGATGTCAGCCACCACATATTTTGCCATGGCAACAATGGGCCAACTCTCTCCGGGCATGCATCCTAGCCCGGATGTATGCAGCCATGATGCATCATGCAACGATGAAAGCGTGAGATACAACTTATTCTCTGGTAAAAGAAAAAGTGCAGCACAATTTTCTGTAAAAATATTATATATATGTGAAAAAAAAAAAAAAAAAATATATATATATATATATATATATATATATAGATAAATATTAGACGGTAGCACTGAGGAAGAGACAGGAAGCAGAGCTGCAGGTTTTAGAGATGAAGATGTTGAGGTTCTCTTTTTTACTGATGAGGTTCTCTCACAATTGATGTGTAATTTTATGAGCTGCTGCTTGCTGTCTTTCTTCCTCTCCTCCTCTTCACTAAACATGATGCCAGGCCTTCTCTTTATAAGTATGACAGATGGATTTTGCTCTTAAACTGCAGCCTGAAAAAAACAAACTTTGTTTTGGCCTCTCAGCACAGCTTGGGGATGTGTGCATGCTTCTCCACAGCTTGGACAGCTATTCCATCACGAGCCCATTAGTGATTGGCAATAATAGTTTTGTTTATCATTACTGGTTAAAAGAAAAATAACTGACCAAAACTGTAATTTATTGTGACAACGATAAACTCTAAATGATGATGTTTACAAGCACCAAAAAAATGTGTCCGATAGGGATTTTTTTCCACTGCTGATTTAATTAGAGCATCAATAGGTGTCAATGTATAAATAGGATTAAAATAGATTATTGTGATGTTTATTGGTACAGTTGCACTACCTAATTTAACTGCTGTACCTAAGCAACCTATTTGTTCATCTGTGGTGAAAATGCTTCCTGGGCAGTTACCCAGGGTGTCATTGAGGGGTTGGGGAGTCAGAAGCATCAGGACCAGATATTTTAATCTTTCAGTTGACTTTTGTATTGCGTATTTCCATGTGCAGTCAATGGGGAATCAGCGAGCCCCTTTGTTAAATTGGTACATCCTGTTTGCTGCTAACATTAAATGCAGCAGGTTACCTGATTGTGGATTTCCTGGATTTTGACTGGTTTTCGGGAGGCATGGTTATTTCAATTCAGTTTATTTATATAGCGCCAATTCACAACACATGTCATCTCAAGGCACTTCACAAAAGTCTGTTACATACATTCCAATAAATCTTAAACATTCAACAGTGCAGTCAGATTCTGTTATTTATTCAAATTGGATAAAAGTTTTTCTATCTAAGGAAACCCAACAGATTGCATCCAGTCAGTGACTTGCAGCATTCACTCCTCCCGGATGAGCATGTAGAGACAGTGGACAGTCACTGGCGTTGACTTTACAGCAATCCCTCATGCTGATCATGCATGTAGCAACAGTGGAGAGTAAAAACTCCCTTTTAACAGGAAGAAGCCTCCAGCAGAACCAGGCTCAGTGTGAGCGGCCATCTGCCACGACCGACTGGGGGTTTAGAGAACAGAGCAGAGACAAAAAGAAAACAAAGAAGCACTGATCTAGGAGTACTTTCTATGGGAAGGAAAAGGTAAATGTTAATGGATGTAGCTCCTTTAGTCGTTTCACCTAGAAGGAAGGAACAGATAAACTCTGAGCCAGTTTTCAAGTTTAGAGTCTGAAGAGAGCACATAGAGTTAGTTACAGTAAAAGCTCAGTCAGTAGCTATGTCTAGGAGAGAGAAAGGGCTAAACACTGAAAGACAGGGCCATGTGGATTATTTGGTGTCAATCAAACAAAAGGGAGTACTCAGCTAGTGACAGATGTATTGACAAATACTTTTTGATGATTTATCTCCACTTTTATCGTTATTGCAATAAATTCAAAATAATGTCATTAAATAAAATTATTGCTGTGTTGTTGCTGCACCTGAGAACACCTCTAAAAGGCCTTGCAAATACCATCTCCATTCTGGCATGCATTGTGGTTCAGTCTTGGTCTGGTGTGTCACTTTATCTGCTTTTTTTTTTTAATGGTTTATTTATTAATTTTTACATGTAGTTTAACACATTGGGCACAATGGATACAAATCCGATTAATCAAAAAATACAAAATAGCCCAATTCACATCATCACTGAAACATTAGCGAACAGCCAACCCCAATCCCAACCATAAATGAGACAAAACCAGATCAAGTCTTGCACATGATGATGAGGTGCGAATCTGAACCGTCAATCTGTCCCAATAATCTGCCTTGAATTTAAAACCCAAATCCTGTTCCCATTTAGAAGCAACATTTTTTGTAGACTGATTGCCCAAGGCACCAATAAACGTATGTATTTGTGATATGAGAGCCTTGCTAATGGGTTTCAACTCAAAAAGACCCTTCCACAAATGTTTGGGAGGCATCCTTGGGAATTCAAGGGACACAGAGGATAAACAGTGTCTTATTTGAAAATATCGAAATAAATTATGTGAAGGTAAATTAAACTGAGAGGACAACTCTCCAAAGCTAGCAAATGTGTCATGTCTAAAAATAATCTTGAAAGCATTTGATACCTTTTCTTGCCCAAACACAAAATGAAGAGTCTGAAAAGGCAGGAGTGAAAAGATGATTATTGCAAATTGGGGCCAAAGCAGAGACCAAAGTGGCGCCTAAATTGGTACCATATTTTTAGAGAACTAATTAAAATTGGATTGTCTATATATTGGATTGTATATTTTGACAGAGAAACAGGAAGAGATGAAAATAGTAAAGCTGAAAGTGAAGTGGGCCGACATGATACAGCCCCGAGATTGCACCAAGTAATATGAGGAACCTTCAACCAATAAATGTAGTTCTGAATATTGGCGGCCCAATAATAAAACATCAAATTTGGCAAAGAGCCTACTCTGCTGAAGTAAGGCTATGCTGACCCTAGGTGTCTTGTTTGCCCATATAAATGAAGAAATCATTCGATTTATAGATTTGAACAAGGATGTAGGTAAAAATAATGGGATACATTGAAAAAGGTAGAGAAATTTAGGCAGAATATTCCTTTTAACAATATTAACTCACCCTCTACCGATGATCCACATGGCCCTGTCTTTTAGTGTTTAACCCTTTCTCTCTCCTAGACATGGCTACTGGCTAAGCTTTTATTGTGACTAACTCTATGTGCTCTCTTCAGACTCTAAACTTGAAAACTGGCTCTGAGTTTATCTGTTCCTTCTTTCTAGGTGAAATGACTAAAGGAGCTACATCCATTAACATTTACTTTTCCTTCCCAGAGAAAGTACTCCTGGATCAGTGCTTCTTTGTTCTCTTTTTGTCTCTGCTCTGTTCTCTCTAACCCCCAGTCGGTCGTGGCAGATGACCGCTCACACTGAGCCTGGTTCTGCTGGAGGTTTCTTCCTGTTAAAAGGGAGTTTTTCCTCTCCACTGTCGCTACATGCATGCTCAGTATGAGGGATTGCTTCAAAGTCAACCCCAGTGACTGTCCACTGTCTCTACATGCTCATCCAGGAGGAGTGAATGCTGCAAGTCACTGACTGGATGCAATTTGCTGGGTTTCCTTAGACAGAAAAACATTTTATCCAATTTGAATAAATAACTGAATCTGACTGCACTGTTCAATGATTTGGATTAATTGTAATGTATGTACCTGACTTTTGTGAAGTGCCTTGAGACAACGTGTTGTGAATTGGCGCTATATAAATAAACTGAATTGAATTGAATAGGTGGTTGATAGACTCAAATAAATATATATATATATATGTTTAAAACCGGGAGTTTAAGAGCAGAATAAGCCAGGTTTGCAAGATATACGACAGACTGTGCAGGAGCGAGACTAAAACACGTCTACCCCGTAAATGCCATTACCGGAAGCAGTCTTCTTATCTGCTTTTGTGTGGAAAAAAATCTCAACATGTTTTTCTTTTTATGTTTACTATCTGCTGAAAAAGCCAAATCTGAAGAAAAAAAAACAATTCTCTAAAACTGATTCTAGGTGTTCTTTGGTTTAAATGCTAATTTGACAGTGATTTTGTTTGTTTGTTGAATGCAACAATTGTTTAATAAAAATTTAATCAAATTCATCCCAAACAATTCTTAAAAACTAACATTTCTTATTTTTTTGAATATTTTAATGTTTTCTGCCATCCTATATTGTATTAGTCGACAAAGATCTTTTTAAAAATGCTTTCAGCAGAACACCAACAGTTGACATAACCGTAACAAGTTACAATCTGATTTCTGGAGATCACAAACAAAAGAAGAATAACAAAGAAGAAAGTAAATTATAATGTGATTTGTTTTTCTTAATGTGTTCAGCTAGTCTCATCTTAAGCCTCTCAGTATTAAAATGTCAAAACATCAGCAGGAAACAAAACACTCTGTGCTTACTTTGCTGTACAAGCAAACCAAAAGCCACTTCGGTTTTTTTCATACAAAATACAGTTTGGTACTATAATGATGGATAAAGCTATGCGCTGTTTCTTTTACTGCACTTTTCGAGCTCTAAAGGATTTTAAATTAAAACTTAATGCAGTTTGAAAAAATAGATAGACAGATAGATAGACAGATAGATAGATAGATAGATAGATAGATAGATAGACAGACAGACAGACAGACAGACACACAGACAGACACACAGACAGATAGATAGATAGATAGATAGATAGATAGATAGATAGATAGATAGATAGATAGATAGATAGTCCATGTTTTAGTACGACAGCCATGCATGGCAAGCAACACAATATGCATTCACAATTATTTCAAGCTGCAACATTTTGGAAGGGCCTTCTAATGAGGCAAACATTATTCTGGACCTCTAATGATGGATCTCTACGGAGCAGTTTCAGTAACAGATTTCTTTCTTTTCATTTCATTTTGGAACCGTTGCGCTGCTTAATGTCTGGCAAGTGTAATTCTCAACAGCTGCTGCCTCTAATCCCCCTTTCTTCATATGAGAAGATGGTATAATATTGCTGTTTAGAGGGACAGGCAGAAATGCAAAGGCAAGCAGGTCTCCGGGTAGATTCCAATTTGGCTTCCAGAGCAGCAGAGTGACAGTTCAGTTAATTACATCACTTCAACCTGCATTGCCTTGATATTTCCTCTAAGCTCCCTTTAATCTGGAGGTGAGCAGGCACATGTAAAAAAAGACAGATTTGTATTTATAAAATGACCGTGACACCTTTTTTAAAAGCTTACTTAGTTTGAAGAAGGTGAAACGACATCTGTCTTTTCAGCTTGTTTGTAATTTGTTGGCATTTTATAACTATAGTGACTTGTTAAGTCATCACAGAAAGACCACTTATTTTATGGTGCCTGTGGGCAAATTCCAAATCTATGTTCCAGACAGTATTACACCCGTTATTCTAATATTTTTTCTATGTAAATATCTCAAGCAAAGGGCTGTTGCTTCAACTTTTCCTGGCCCTGTCACAGTGGCAGCATATTACTCATTGCTGGGGTAACTTTGATCATGGTGGCTTCTAACTACGAATACTAAAGCGCCATCCTAAGCAACCTACCAAACAGGTCAGTACAATAATTATCTGCCAAAATGGTTTTCATACTGAAAAAATCAAATCCCACCACTTTGGAAGAAAAAGCTGGTGGTATTGTTTTTCTCAGTAACGTACTGTGCCTTTCATGGAGTCATAAATGTTCTATTTTGGTCTCTGACAACCAGTGCACCTTTTCCCACGTTTGCTTTGTCCTCTGCATGGCATGTGGCAAACTGCAAACAAGACTTCTTTCAACACTTTCTACTTCCCACTTTTCCATAAAGGCAAGATTGGTGGAGTGCACAAATGATGATGTTCTTTCAGCAGTCTTGGTAGGAACGTCACCAGTTTGGGGTACAAGATCAGTCATGTAATGCTTGGTTCAAACGGCAAGAATTTAAGATTGTTGGCTGGTTTTTAAAACCTGAGAGACCCCGCACATGATGATAAAAAATCGTAGATATAACAGGTTTGGTCCTATAACAGATTTCACTAACAAACATTCAGATGTCAGACGTGGAATCCTGCAAACCCTCTCAAACATGAGTTCAGCGTAATAACCTTTAGTGTTTCTCTCATCTCGCTTTCTGATTGGCTGCAGGTCACATGCAGCAGACTTCATGCTTGTTTGTCCTTGGGGAACTCCCCACGCGGTAGGATATCGGGCCAAGACCATCCAACAAGGGGTCCCCGACGTCCTTCTGAGCAGACTAGATCACTCTTAACACACCACACACAGCAGGAATATCTCATAAAATTATCTTAAGAGCCATCACAATAATGGGTGCATGTCGGAAGGCGAAGATCTTGTCAAAAATCGGCATAAGAATCCTGTCATGTGAACCAGGCATTAGGTTCACAGGTCAAGGTGTTGAAGAACATATTTTGAAGCATGCTTGAATCAGAAAATGCCTGAAAATGCATCTTGCTCTCCTTGCATTTCAAGGTTCCTGTAGCAGTTAGCTTTACTGCAATGCTGACGCTGACTGGTGCTTAAAACAAGAACACTGAGTGGGGATCCATTATCAACGTTCTTTTTTTTCTGTCCTCTTTTACATGAGTGCTAAAGCTAAGCATAGTTAGCATCTCCAATAGAAATATTAATATTCTTTAGTGCTACTTATGTAAAGTTGCTATGTCTCTCAGCTGCGATAAGAGGGGCTGCAGCCACAACATCCCACCACTTGGTATGGAGGAGGAAGTTTCACGTTCCTGAACCAGAACGTTTTATGTAATACAGGTTTTGCTTGCAACCTGAGTTGCAGTATGAGCCAAAAAATTTGCATGAAAACATTGTCATCAGTGGGAGCAAGATGTGAGTGTTTTGATGGTTACCGGTGTATGTGTTGAAGTACTACATATCACCATTTTATTTATTTTCTCTTAAATATATACTTTGCTGGTGCTTGTGTAAAGTTGCAATATCTAGCATCCACCACAACGGGCACTACAACCAACATATCCCACGTTTTAATGATTAATGGTCCTTTTGTGAAACTGCAACCCTGGCCTCGCTTGCTGTGTTTTAGACTGATATTTAGACTGGAAATGTTGCTGCTCAGACTGGATGATTGGCCTCGCCAGATATTTAAAGAGAGAAGTCAGTTAACTTCTTCCTCAACTTGTCAAGAGTAGGTAACCAAGTTCAAAAACAGCGGCATAATACTCATAATTATAATGTTTGTAGTGACCTCTCTCACCCATCCTCGACCTTTCCACGAGTGTTCTCATCAACTTAGTCGGTATGGGCATGTGGATTCATGCTGCTTTGGCTGTGTGTGAAGCTGTGTGCTTCTTTTTTTGCTGTAAAATAAAAAAGTGAGGCCCTCCTATTAGCCTGTTGATTTTAATGTACATTATCACAGTGGTTGAGAGTATTCCTACTTATTATTCTTATCATCGTGCTTTATCGAGTTGCCTTTTTCTACAGGCTGGCCCACATTAATTTGTGATCTCTGAGAGGGAGAGAGAAAGACAGTGAGTCTAATTCCCATTTTTTAAAAGAAGGTTATTTCACAAAGACAAACCCCTCAGGGCCCCGAGAGAAATCAAAACTCTCAAAATGAGCAAAGACTGGTCTCTCCATCCTCTTTTATCTTCCCTAGGCCCGTTGTCTTAATATGCCGTTTCCTTTTCCTTTCTGTTTTTTTTTTTTTTTTTTTTTTTTTTTAAAATAGTTTTTTATATCTTCATTCTCTTTTCTGTCTTCATATATCTGCCACCAAAAAAAAAAGAGAAGGCAACGCCAACAAACCTGCTGTGAATGAATAGCCTGTAAAATGCCCATGTGTGAATGAAAGATGGGTTTATTGTATGTGCCTGGGGAGTCCTCTCTTTGCTGCTCAAGGAGCGTGTATGGCAATAAGGCATTAGAGGCAATACACACACACACACACACACATATATACAGGGGTTGGACAATGAAACTGAAACACCTGGTTTTAGACCACAATAATTTATTAGTATAGGGTGGTAAGGGACTCCTTTTTGAGTGCGCCAATACAGCGTCACATTCGTCTTGGGAATGACATATACAAGTCCAATGCACAGTGGTCAGAGGAGGATGTTAAGCCATGCTTCTTGCAGGATAGGGGCCAGGTCACTACATTATACTGGTGAGATGAAAACGTTTCAACTCCTGACTCGCGTCCTCCAAAACACCCCAAAAGTGGCTCAATAATTTTAGATCTGGTTACTGTGCAGGCCATGGGAGATGTTCAACTTCACTTTCATGTTCATCAAACCAATCTTTCACTCATCTTCCTGTGTTATTGTGTGCATTGTCATCCTGATACACGGCACCGCCTTCAGGATACATGTTTGAATCCATTGATGCATATTGCCTCGAGAATGGTTTCGGGGTAGAATCCTTGCAGTAGACTCCAACCATCTAGCACAGAGTGATAATGATGGCTATAGCAGCCTGGCCGTGTATATTGCACCCTGTTGGAGCTCCCGACGATAGTTCTGGTGGAAACAGCAGATTTGAGGTGGCCACATAAATTTAATTTCTGGCCGTGATTTGGGGCAGCCGTGGTTTTTATGTTTTTTTGGGGATACAATAGGGGCGGGTTAAACACAAACCAAACGAAAAAAAAACAGGTAAAGAACACCTTTCAGACAGCTTCCCTCATTGCGTCCAAACAAAGTTCATCCTGTTGGATGTGGTATCTAGAAAGGGCCCTCTTGGTGAATATAGGCTGACATTACCTGGATACCGTGGCTCTTGATACATCACAAAGACTTTGCTGTCTTGGTCCAGATGCGCCAGCACGACGTGCACACACACTTTGTTCCTCTCTTTTGAACTCTGTATTCACCCATAATGTTGTGTGCTTTCATTTTTGAGTGCAAAACTGTGCTCTTACCCTGCTAATTGAACCTTCACACTCTGCTCTTACTGGTGCAATGTGCAATCAATGAAGACTGGCTACCAGGCTGGTCCAATTTAGCCATGAAACCTCCCACACTAAAATGACAGGTGTTTCAGTTTCATTGTCCAACCCCTGTATATATCTATATATATCTATATCTATATCTATATCTATATATATATCTATATATCTATATATATATATATATCTATATATATCTATATATATCTATATATATCTATATATATCTATATATATCTATATATATCTATATATCTATATATCTATATATCTATATATATATATATCTATATATCTATATATCTATATATCTATATATATATATATCTATATATCTATCTATCTATATCTATATATAGATAGATACAGAGATCTATATATAGATATAGATATAGATATATATCTACAGATATATATAGATATAGATATAGATATATATCGTATATATATATTATGATATATATATTATAAGATAATATATATATATATGGATTATATATATATATATATATAATATATATATATATATGTATATATTATATATATATATATATATACATATCTATAGTATATATAGATATATATAGATATATCTGATATATATATCTATAGATATATATAGATATATATATATATCTATAGATATATATAGATATATTATATATCATATATGGAGATATATATATAAAGAATATATTTTCACTCTGAAATAACAATTTTTGAGATGCACGTGCAGCTTCTTCTGAGCTCAGAGATCTCGGCACACTGTGTCAGAATGCTTTGATAAGACCAAAAAAACATCTGGTAAAGGGTAAAAACCTTCAACACAAACCATTAGCCAAATGAGAACAAGTAAGAGTACTAGTTTCATATCTTACTAAAACTGTGAGATGGATGCATACCCAATAGTTGTTTGGCTGCCCTTTTTAACTGCCCCACAGGACTACAATCTTTCATTCTGCCAGTTTGAAGTGGTCTTTAATAAGCTGCGGCTATGTCCATGACAGCATTTTGTGTCTCTCTGTAAATATCAAATGCGTTTAAGAGTTCACCAAAAAAATCTTCTAGAAAAAAGTTTTAAATAGAAATGTTTTTTTTAATCTTTTTCTCTCCCCAGCAGTTTGTTAACATCTGCTGAAAAACACTGATGATACTTTGCAAACCCAATCACTTTCTGTCTGTGGTAGAATTTACAGAAATCTGAAGATCATATTACAGACATCTGAGAATGCCATCAAAAAGGAAGGAACAGAGTGATAAAGGTGGAAGACAGATGAATGGTGAACAATGAAGACATAGCTACCTTAGATGCCTTAGGTTAAAATCAGACAGGACAGATGGAAGATGGGAGTTAAGTGAAAGCACCCTACACAAGGGGGGCACATATCTCAAAAATTCACACATTCATAAAACACCACTAACCATCAGCAGCAAGAACAAGTTAGAAATAAAGAAAAACTAAACAAATTCCTCAATTCGGAACTTTCAGTCAACTTAGGATGAACATTGTGGACAAAATGGTTGTAATCCGGCACGGGTCCAAAAAACCAAAACCTGATGTCAGTTGTTCACAATGCAAACAAAAAAACCAATTGCTAAGCCAACCTTGTATACCTTATAAGAAAAAAAATGTATAAAAATATATATAGTGTATATATATATATATAAAGAAAAAGGGGGGGGAAAAAAAAAAAAAAAAAAAAAAAAAGGAAAAGGAAAAAATAGTATATAATATGTATAGTATAAATATAATAACAATATAATATATATATCATATAAATCAAAAAATACGCTACATACCTACATACATACACATCTTATGACAAATAATACTAATATAATATAAATATAATATCATATAAATAAAAAATCAAAAGACAGAATCAATGAAATCTGGAGATTTTGGGCATTAATGAACCATTATACTAAAACTTAAGAATGCAGCGTTTGCATATATTCAAGTTGGAAAAAAATTCATCAATTCAGTCAATTCACGAAGTAATTTTCTATCAAAATAGTGGGGAATCGCAGGGGAAGAAAGCTGGTGCACTTCTCCGCAGTCTATGGGCGAGAGGCTTAAGGAACACCCTGGACATGTCGCACAAAAGTCCATTGCAGGACAACACACAAACAACACAAGCCCACACCTATAGGGCAAATATGTAGAACGTGAACCAATTAAACCTAACAAAAAAAGCATGGTGTCTTAGAACTGTGGGAGAGAAGCTCGTGTACTCGTTGAGAACCCGACAGCATTGCACGGACGGATGTAACATGACAAACTCCATGCATAAAGACCACCAGGCCTGGGTAGGGGGGGAGGGAGGGGGGAGGGAATCAGGAACCCAAGGCCTTCTTAAGCTGGCAAAAAAGGCAAAAACATTGCGACCAACTGTGCCACGCGTGCATAAAAATCCAGAATCAGTGACTTTCAGCATTCAATCCTCCTGGGGGATGAGCATGTAGAACAGTGGTGGACAGAGTCACTGCGTTGACTTTAGGCGGGCGTGAGCAATACCTCATAACTAGAGAAGCCATAAAAGCATGGTTGATAGACGACATGGATAAAGAGAAACATATCCCAATTTTTAACAGGACAGAAACCTTCCAGCAGTAACCAGGCTCAGTGTAAGCGGCCATCTCCCACGACCGACTGGGGGGTTTGCAGAGAACCGAACATAAGACGAAAAGAGAAAACAAAGAAGCCATGGATCCAGGTAGTACTTTTCTATGGTAAGGGAAGAAAAAATAAGTAAATGTTTAATGAGATGTATCTCAACTTTATCGTTTCACCTAGAAATGAAAGAGCTCATACACTTGAGGGGGGGGCCAGAGTTTTCAAGGTTTGAGGTCTGAGATAAGAGCCCAATATAATTAGTTACAGAGCAGTAAAAGCTCTGCTTCTTGATATATCTAGGAGAGAGAAAAGGGTTTAAAACGCAAACAAAAACTGAAAACAACAGAGGCCATGTGGATCATCTGTGAGAAGGATGAGCATAATTGTTGCCAGCAAGTAGCTAATAAGCCACATGCCACCTCACCAGAAAGATGTCACAAGGTAACCAGAGTCGGCCCGGATGATAGCTTCGGAAAAAGTAAAGAGAAAAGAATAAGAAGAACCAGAAGATAATAAAAAACTGAAACTAACAGCAAATGAAATGCAACAAATTGGGAGAGTAGTGTGAGAATAGATAGCGGAAGAAGAGGTGCAAAAGTGGATCAATTATGTCCTCCCAGCTGCCTAAGACCTATAGCAGCATAACGAACCAGATAGTTTCAGTTCAGATTTAATTTAGCTAGAACCGCAACTTATTTTCAACAATGTCGTTTCAAGGCACCCCACAAAGGGTCACCACTGATGGTCATTGTTATACTAAACAACCACAGGATTGGGTCCGTCTGTCTGTCAGACTTTAACAACCATTGGGAAAGAAGAAGGGGTCCATCAGGTAGCAGAAATGGAAGGGTGTGTTTGCACCTCAACGCATAACTGAGCCGGTTTAGGCTAAGGACCTGGACTGACTCCCCCTTTACTCCCATCTACTGGAGGAAGGCTCCCTCCCTGATAAACTAAGCCACCTAAACTATAAGATTTATCAAAAAGGAAAGTTTTAAGCCTAGCCTTAAAAGTAGATAGGGTGTCTGCCTCACGGACTAAAACTGGGAGCTGGTTCGACAGTAGAGGAGCCTGAGAACTAAAGGATCTGCCTCTCATTCTACTTCTAGAGACTCTAGGAACTACAAGTAAACCTGCAGTCTAAGAACGAATTGCCCTGTTAGGAACATATGGAACAATCAGATCTCTGATGTATGATGGAGCTAGATCATTAAGGGCTTTATATGTGTGGAAGAGAATTTTAAATTCTATCTTGGATTTAACAGGAGCCAATGAAGGAAGCTAAAATGGAGAAATATGATCTCTCTTTTTAATTTTCATCAGAACTCTTGCTGTAGCATTTTGAATCAGCTGAAGCTTTTAACAACTGCATTTTGTGGACATCCTGATAGTAAAAGAATTGACAATAGGTACCAGCCTCGAAGTAACAAAATGCATGGACTAGTTTTTCAGCGTCACTCCTGGACAGGACATTTCCTAATTGAAGTGTTGGCAATGTTCCGGAGGTGAAAGAAGGAATCCTAAAACCTGTTTAATATGGGATTTAAATGACATGTCCGGGTCAAAAGTAAACACCAAGGTCTTTTACTTTATTAACGCAGGAGAGGTCAATTTAACTGCCATCCAGGTTAAGTGACATGAACTAAGCAGTTCTTTTTAAAGACTCCAGGTCCAAGACACAACTTCTGTCTTGTTCTGAATTTAGAAGCAAAAAAATTTAAGTCATCGCAAGTTTTTATATCTTCAGTACATGCTTGTAGTCTATCTAACTGGTTAGGTTCTCAGGATTTATGGCTGTAAGGTAAAGCTGAGTATCATCAGTGTAGACAGTGAAAATTTATCCTATGCTGCCTGATAATTTGACACATTGGAAGCATATATATCAAAAATGAAAGAAAAAAAAAAAAATTGGGAGCCCCCCCAAGTACTGAACCCTGTGGGTACTCCACAATTCACCCTGGAGTTTAAAGATGATTTATCATTTACATGGAACAAACTGGAATCTGTCAGACAGATAAGATTTAAACGCCTAGCGCTGTTTCCCCCTGATCCCTACAGCATATTCCAGCCTTTTTTTAAGAGAATATTATGGTCGACTGTATCAAATGCAGCACTGAGATCTAAGAGGACAAGTATAGACACAAGCATTATCTGAGGCCATAAGAATATCAATTAAGTGTGACTTTCAGGCAGAGGGCTGTTTCAGTGCTGATATGAGGCTCGGAAGCCTGGACTGAAACTCTTTCAAACAGGGTTCATTGCTGTGTAAATGCTCACACATTTGTTAAGCAACTATTTTCTCAAGAATTTTAGATAAGAATGGAAGATTGGATATAGGTCTGTAATTTTTCAAGTCATCTCGATCAAGCGAAGGTCTCTTAAGTAAAGGTAAAGCCTGTGGTACATATCCATTTACTAAAGATAGATTAATCATATCTAAAATGGGGCTGGTAATCAGAGGGAACACTTCCTTAAATAATTTGGTTGGGATTGGGTCTAACATACAAGTTGAAGGTTTAGATGAAGCTAATATTTCCTGATAAGCTGAGGAAGCTCCACAGGATCAAAAGCAGTCCAAGCACAGATCAGGTTCTACAGTTCTTTCAATGTTGTCTCACTTGCTGAGGATGAAGTAATCATCTTCGGGAGTATGTCAAAGATTTTATTTTTAATAGAATCAATTTTATTTAGGAAGAATCCCATAAAGTCATGACTGCTGAGAGCTAAGCGAATGGATGGCTCAACAGAACTATGACTCTGTGTAAGTTTAGCAACTGTACTAAAGAGAAACCTAGGATTATTCTTGTTCTCTTCTATTAATGATGAGAAATAAGCTGTTCTGGCTTGGCGAAGTGTCTTGGCGAAAATCAACAACACACACTGAATTTAAAATCCTGACTGGAAACGTTGGAGCTCATCAAGCATTACCGAGTTTAGTATCCAAAATGGCTGCTGCTTGCATATAAAATGTAGACAAGGTGGCCAATATAAACTGTTTTTTAGCATTTTTGACAGTTTGTATGTCTGTAAGCCAGTGGGGCACATAGTGGTGGAAAATACATATTTGTGAATAGTCAATAAACAGGTACAAAGCAACAAAATTTGAACCGAGCAATGCTGATTTTTACATGGTGAACTTGAAGTGAGTGCACCTTACTCTGGCATCATTTTACTGTGCTCTTAATTTTTCAGGGAAGCACAAGAACATTGTACCTAAGGGCTGAGTGCCTGTTTGTGTGTGTAGGCATGAGTTCGTCTACATGAGAGCACAGCAGAGAGTTTAGCTGTTGCACACTTGATTAGCAACTATTTACTTAAGAATTTTAGGTAAGAAAGGAAGATCAGAAATAAACTACCGTCAAAAGTTTTTTTCTCACTTAACTCTAAACATTTATATATTTTAAAGCCTTCAAATACCCACCCATTACTCTGATTACTGCTTTGCTCTCTTACCATTCTCTCCATGAGTTTCATTAAGGTGGTCACCTAAAGTGGTTTTTCAAAGAGTCTTGAAAGAACTTCCCAGGTCATTGAGAAACGGCCAAAGGTTAATATTTCAGTCATCACAGCAAAGGACGGCTACTTTAAGAAATATAAAATATAAAACATATTTAAAGTTCCTTGTCAATATTTCATTTACAACATAATTCCATACTATATGTTTATTTGCAGTTTTGATGCCTTCAGTAAGAATCTACAAACAATGTAAATAGTCAAACATAAAGAACCCATTAAATGAGAAACTGTGTCTAAAACCTTTGACCATGAATGTAGGTCTGGCATTTTTTTAAGTCATCTTGATCAAGAGAAGGTTCTGTAAGTAAAGGTTTAATTACAGCTACCTTAAAAGCCTGTGGTACAGATTTGTTTACTAAGGATATATTAATCATATCTAAAATGGGGATGGTAATCAAAAGAAACAATTCCTTTAATACAGTTTCTGGGAATTGGGTCTAACATACAAGGTGTGTATGATGCTAATATTTTTGATAACCTAGAAAGCTCAACTAAATCAAAGCAGTTAATATGCAGATCAGGTTCTACAGATACCTCGAATGCTGTCTCATTTTCTGACGATAAAGTAATCATGTTCAGGAGGATGCCAATGATTCATTTGTAATAGAATAAACTGTATTTGTAAAGAATCCCATGAAGTCATTACCGCTGACAACTGCTGGAATGGATGGCCAAGTGTCATAATGTGTTGTGGAACGGAACCGGAATGCAGAAAAACACTTGACTGCAGCATAGTGGATATGAGGTTCTTGAGGCTTTAATAACAAAAATAAACTTACACGAGTTTCCAAAAATGACAAGCGACAGGAACCAGCATGGAAGTAACAGGAGGACCAAGCGAGGAACAATGAAAATAACCAAACATAAATACTGAAGGAGAGAGGAGTGAGGACCAATGAAAATAGGTGACAGGTAATCAAAGGAACTATGAACAGGTGAGACAAGGAGGCAGGAACGCAGAGGGAACAGGTGAACCTAATAAAACTGAGACATGAGGTAAAGGACTAATTAACAAAACAGTGAAACAGACCTGAACGAAAACTATAGACCAGATAAATAAAACATAGAATCAAAAATAAACATGAACTAAAGTAAGCTGAGAAACTAGGGGGTAACACAACAACATAAGAACTAAGCAAAATAGAAACCATAAAGAAACCCTGACTGTAAAAGTAAACAAACCTAAACCAACACTGATAGAACAAACTGACAATGAAGCAGAGGAAAAGGAGGACTAGAATAAAAGTAAACAAAACCAAAAAATAACAATAACAAAATCTAACCTATAAGGAAGAGCTGGAAAGAGAACAAATACCTAACCATAAATAAATACAGAGATACTAACAGAACAACTGAAAGTACAAACAAACAAAACTACAAAGCCCAAAGAGTAAAGACACAAAACTGAAAAGCAAACAAACACAAAACCACCACAGAGTCCAAAAGTGACAGATCCTGACACCAAGCAGAGCTATGACTGCATAAGTTTGGCAACTGTACTAAAAAGAAACCTAGGATTATTCTAATTTTCCTCTATTAATGATGAAAAATATGCTGTTCTAGCATATCTAGACCAGATTAAGTGGGACTCCTTTTGATGTCTAGAGCGCCATTTTCTCCACAATTTCCTAGCATTGTGCTTTCAAGTATCCAGCTTTGAATTAAACCAAGGACCCAGCTCTTATAAATGATTACCTTTTTGTTCAGGGTGGCTACATTGTCTAATACCACATGCAATGAGGAAATAACACTATGACCAAAAACATACATTTTTGAAAGAGTAGAAATTAATTTGTTGCCATCTGCTGTGTTTTTCTGTGATACAGAGGAAATTAAAAATGGAACAGGTTCTTTAAAATTTGTTACAGCATTATCTGATAAAGATCTACCATAATTCAATTTCTCTTAGGGTCATAGTACTCAGTTAGATTACAATCATAGATTATTAAAAAATGGCCAGACAGGACAGGGCAATGAAAAAATACTGTTATTTGTTCACAGAGCACAAGGTCCAGAGTGTGAAGAAAAATATCGGTAGTTCTGTGGATGTTTTGAGCAATTCCAGTTGAGTTGAATTGAAAGTAGCATTAAAGGCAACATTTAGGCAAACACTTTCAGTGTAAACATGAATGTTAAAATCCCCCACTATAATAACCTTATCAGTATTTAACACTAAATCAGATTATAAATCTGAGAATTGATCTAAAACTTAGATATAAATGCGTGGTGGAAGATACAAAACAGACAGAAGTGGTTATAGTGGTTTGTAAGTTGGATGAGAAAAATGAAAGGTTAGATATTCAAAACAATTGTAGCTATCAGTTAGCCTGGGATTAATCAATAAATCTAACTGAAAGATGGTTGCTACTTCTCCTTGCCAAATATTTCAAGAAATTCAAAAGTTTAAATAATTAGAAGTAGGTGACTCATCTATAATTAACATAGTCCTCTTGCTGCTGCCAGGTTTCTGTGAGACAAGATACATCAATCTGAAATCAAGTCATTAACTAACAATGTCTTTAAAAAGAGAGATCATATGTCCAATGAACCACATTCAAACCAGATTTTCAGGATTTGCCTCCTTTCAGATTAGTTTTTAATCACTTTGATTTTGGCCATGGGCAGGACACTGTCTCAATGGGGTAATAGGTTATCAGAGATAATAAATTTAGCCAGACTCATTGAAAGAAGAACTGCTCTGTCCAAAGCGTAATGGATCCCCTCTGTCTGGATCAGACCAGGTTTTCTCCAAAATGTTCACCAATTATCAATCTAACCCACATCGTTTTCAGGACACCACCTAGACAGCCAGTGGTTGAATCATGTCATGTCATAACTGGTCAGAACAGGCAGAAAATTGCAAAGTCTGACATTGTTTTGAAAAACGTATACACCAAAGCAATACTAATATTGGTGACGTCCGATTGCCGTAAGCGGGTGTCATTACTGGCAACATAAATAACAGCTACTCAATGGGTGTGTCGCTGAGCAGGAAAAATTGGTTAGAAATGTGGACAGGTTGGTGGTCACCCATGGACTAGGACCTAGGACTATCCTTCCTACTGTCACCCAGTCAACCATTATTTGATGTTGCAGGAATTGCCTGAACTATATGTGATTAGAAGCTCAGTGTGTGGGGTGTATGTTTTGTGTGTGTGTATGTGAGATGTTGACATCACTCCTCGGGACAGAGGTGGCGCTGTGCGCTGCCTTAGTTGAGAATTAAGAGTGAAGGAGTGAGGTCGGTGTTCTTGTGTGTGTGGGTGGTAGAGACGGCGACCGGAGCAGCGGTATATGAGTCTGTTAGCCCTGTGCTTCACGTGCAGCAAAGTCATAAAAAAAACCTGAATCTCGTCAACAACTCAGTGTTTTGATGTTGTTCCTACATGCTCCACTCTGCAACATATGAGTGAGGGAGTTAACCCTGAGGAAACTCTTAACTTCGGCCCTGGAGGAAGCGTCTCCCAGTGTCACCAGACTACGATCAGGGGACGGAAACAGGAAAGGTTAACACTGAGGTCCTGGTTGTGCGGGCTCTGGTTGAATGACCGTTACATGAATCTACCCTTGTTTGCTCCACGGAGGCTAATAGGTTTCAGCTTTCTGCTTGTTTTTTCAACAGCTCAAAGCCGAACCTCCAATTTTAACACCCTCACCTCCAAAGCTACAAGAAAACTACATTTATTACACGTACCTTTACCACTTAAGGAGGCAGAGGAGTAACTAAACATTTGACACACAGACCAGGAGAGAGGAGGAGACAGAGATGGAGAAACAATAGGAGAGACAAAATGGGTAGCCATAGTAGTGCTGAAGCTAATGCTAATTTAGCGACCCTTTTACTTGGCAAGAAAAACCCTATGAAACACAAAGCAATCCCAAACAAAAACTGCAGCAACAAAAAATATGTTTTAGTGTGCTTAAGTGTTAAAATAACTCAGTACAGAGAATTTCGAACCAGTTCTAGGTAGCAATGAACTAGTGTGACAGATTGAGAACATGTTTCTCTTGTTTTAACAAAGGGAGAGACACATGTTAAACACATTAATTTCAAAGAATTACAGTAAAAGAAATATGCAATAAAATAATGAATGCACTAATTGAGCTGTGAAATGCAAGCACATGTGCCATCTGACGAATGTTTGAATAAACAATTATCGGATATGTATATAAAATGCAGAATGATCTGCGAGCCACATTGTGCTCCCCCTTTCTTGTGTGTTTGATCGGTGGCAGAGAGCAAGCAAAGAGAGCAGAGGAAAGCACCAATTAACGAAGCGTTAGGTTCAACAATGGTAGATAACACAAATATAAGTAATTTTGAAAAATGTTTTTGGGGGTAA
Organism: Crenichthys baileyi; assembly: GCA_036173005.1. Classification (NCBI taxonomy): domain Eukaryota; kingdom Metazoa; phylum Chordata; class Actinopteri; order Cyprinodontiformes; family Goodeidae; genus Crenichthys; species Crenichthys baileyi. The sequence goes on along the minus strand of JAHHUM010002919.1, from coordinate 526,730 downwards.
ACCTTAAAGATTATTCTTATTATTATTATTATTATAGAAGACCAACAATTAATATCTAAAGCCAGAGAATATATTTGGTGAAATGAGACAGCCTGATGAGGGGAAAGGAAAAAACAGCAAAAACATGTGATCACAGCCTGTCAGTGTTTCTTTACCAGCAAGCTATGATTTTTTTTTTTTTTTTTACTGTATTTCAGCCTTTTGGTTATTCTATGCAGCAGCATTCAAACTTGGGGATGAAGCATGTTAAGAAATCAATATTACATGTTGAGGATGTTAAGTCACATTTCCACTAAACTGCAGTGACTTATGAATGTGCTAAGTTACATGGCTTACATGCAAAACAGTAATACTTATTTTACTCTTTGTAATTTCTTTAACCACTTGAGGGTTTTTTAAATGTGCCAGCCTGTAGACATAAGGAGGAGAACAAAAAATCCAGAAATGAAGCGATTTTTAAATATTTAGCAGTCTTTCCTTGATATGAAGATTAAAATATAACCAGAATCGAGCACTGTCGGATGTAGGAGGGCAGAGCAAAATCACCATTGTCCCAACACAGTTGTGCAGTGGAAGCTACATAAAAATTGTAAGCGTTTTACATTGATAGATTAAACACTTTTGAATATAGAACCAAATTACAGAAACTTTAAGTAAAATACAGAAATATAAAATGTTTTTCCAACATAGTTGATGGATTTAGAAGAATAACTGTAAAGCTGTTAATTTTACTTGTATTAAGACATTTTGAATGTAACTGCATCCGGATCTCTATGGTGGGATGAAGCACAGCATTAAAGCAAAGCCACAACAGTCCACTTTCCACTAAATTAAGACAGAATGATCACATCACAGTAGGAATCACAAAACCTAATCAAAAATGGCAAAGTATTGTGTAAAAAAATCTATATAAGTAAACCACTCCAGGTAGTATTCATTAGTTTGTTTTACTTACAAAATTTACTTACAAAATTAGAAATATCCTATCCAGGAGTGACGCTGAAAAACTAGTCCATGCATTTGTTACTTCAAGGCTGGACTATTGTAATTCTTTACTGTCAGGATGTCCACAAAATGCAGTTAAAAGCCTTCAGCTGATCCAAAATGCTGCAGCAAGAGTTCTGATGAAAATTAAAAAGAGAGATCATATTTCTCCTATTTTAGCTTCCCTTCATTGGCTCCCTGTTAAATCCAGAATAGAATTTAAAATTCTCCTCCTCACATATAAAGCCCTTAATGATGTAGCTCCATCATACATCAGAGATCTGATTGTTCCATACGTTCCTAACAGGGCAATTCGTTCTCAGACCGCAGGTTTACTGGTGATTCCTAGAGTCTCTAGAAGTAGAATTGGAGGCAGATCCTTATCAGGCTCCTCTCCTGTGGAACCAGCTCCCGGTTTTGGTCCGTGAGGCGGACACCCTGTCTACTTTTAAAGCTAGGCTTAAAACTTTCCTTTTTGATAAAGCTTATAGTTAGAGTGGCTTAGTTTATGAGGGAGGGAGCCTTGCTCCCTGTTGGATGGTGTTGGATGGAGTAAGGAGGAGTGAGGCCAAAATGTTAACAACACAGAAGACACACACTTTCACCCATGAGGCCTACAATCTCCAGACATTCTTCTTTTTCTAAACCAGAAAGGAGGCTCATATACTGCTGTACTGTGACATACATTTTCACATTTTCTTACCTTCAATCTTCAATGTATTTACTTTAGATCTTGTGGGATAGATCCGCACAAACTAAATCCTAAGCATTCAGGCTAGTCAATACTCAAATAACAACTTGTTACAACCAAGGCATGCAGAAGAGCATCTCTGAATGCACAAAATGTCGAACCTTGAGGCGAATGGGCTACAGCAGCAGAGCCTTCCTCCCTCCCTCTTGGATGGAGTAAGGGGGAGTCAGGTTTAGCCTAAACCGGCTCAGTTATGGTTGAGGTGCAAACACACCCTCCATTTCTGCTACCTGTATGATCCCCTCTCTTTTCCAATGGTTATAATCAGTCTGACCGATAGAGGTATCCCAATCCTTGTGGTTTTTAGTATAACAATGGCCATCAGTGGGACCCTTTGTGGGGTGCCTTGAAACGACATTGTTGAAATTAAGCGCCGTTTAACTAAATAATCTCAACTGAAACTATCTGTGTAGTTATGCTGCTATAGGCTTAGGCTACTGGAGGACATAATGACCACTTTCACCCTCTTCGCTACATTCTCACACTACTCTCCAATTTTGCATTATTTGCTGTTATTTCAGTTTTTAACTTCTTGTTCTCTCTCTTTTCTCTTCCTAGAAGCTACACCTGGCCTGACTCTGTGTCTACCTGTGACATCTTTCTGGAGAGGGGCATCGTCCAAGCTTCTGCTGGCAACAACTTAATGCTCACCCTCTACCGATGATCCACATGGCCCTGTCTTTCAGTGTTTAACCCTTTCTCTCTCCTAGACATGGCAGTTGACTGAGCTTTTACTGTAACTAATTATATGTGCTCTCTTTCAGACTCTAACCTTGAAAACTGGCTCAGAGTTTACATGTTCTTTCTTTCTAGGTAAAACGACTAAAGGAGCTACATCCATTAACATTTACATTTCCTTCCCATAGAACGTACTCCTTGATCAGTGCTTCTTTGTTCTCTTTGTGTCTCTGCTCTGTTCTCTCTAACCCCCAGTCGGTTGTGGCAGATGGCAGCTCACACTGAGCCTGGTTCTGCTGGAGGTTTCTTCCTGTTAAAAGGGAGTTTTTCCTCTCCACTGTCGCTACATGCATGCTCAGTATGAGGGATTGCTGCAAAGTCAACGCCAGTGACTGTCCACTGTCTCTACATGCTCATCCGAGAGGAGTGAATGCTGCAAGTCACTGACTGGATGCAATTTGCTGGGATTCCTTAGACAGCAAAACTGTTTATCCAATTTGAATAAATAACAGAATCTGACTGCACTTTTCAATGATTAGGATTGATTGTAATGTATGTACCTGACTTTTGTGAAGTGCCTTGAGACGACATGTGTTGTGAATTGGCGCTATATAAATAAAACTGAATTGAATTGAATTGAACTGTTTGGCTGATTAGGTTCTAATGTATAAACTATAGAAGTAAAATATATTTACAATACAGTGTATGTAAGTTCTTTATTCTGAAAGTTTAAAATGTTACTGCGAAGACAAGTCATTACTCTCTGCTCATAGTCTTTATGTTGAGATATAGCTCTGGTATTCAACCTGAGTTTATACTAAACTTAAAAATGTGAAAGGCGTTGTCCTCATAATGTGTAGTCCCCAGATGATCCAGGGTTGTCCCTTCAGGTTATGTCCTCAGTCCTCACCTGCATTACACCTGACTGAAAATGGATCTTCATACCCAGTAGAAACATCATGCTGTGTAAAATCTGAAGAAAATGAGTTAAGAACTGACCTTCATCTCTCTAACTCTGGATGTAGCGTGGGAATGCACCAGCTATTGGTTAAAAAAAACCTGGTAGGTTCATATGATTGTTTCAAAACGTTTCATTACTTTTATCATTTCTGGCTGGTGTCGTATTACTGATGTTGCTCAGAGCAATGCACTTACCTGCTTTGTGCAGAGTAAAAGGTTTTTATGAATTAACTGGGTGGTGTAACAATGTTGAAATGGTTCTGTGTGCATAAGAGTGCAAGTTTTTTAGACTGATGTTTAAACTGCTGACAGTTTATCCTGCAAACACTTCAAGCCTTTTTTCAGGCACCAAACTTCTTGGAATTGCCAAACAAGTTGATTACATCAGCAACACTGTTTGCAATTCCAAGACAGTTTATTGGAACTTAAAAAGAAAATGTGTCTAATTTTCTTAACTCTGTCAAAATCGTTCTTAATGATGCATTTTCTTGGCATATTTAAAGGTCAGGTTTAGACAACATTTGACATATATTGAGCAGATGTGCTTACTGCTTCAATAGGCAGAATCGCTTGAGCTGTTGAACTGCTTGTGTCAAATTAAAATTCAGCAAAGTAAGCATCCTTTGGACTCACTGAACTCTACTGCAAGGAGTCAATTAACGTAATGTTATTAATGTTTTTTTCCTGTCTTTGGAGAATAAATGTGTCTTGGGTTTCTCTGCAATCATGTCATACCATAATAAAAAAAAAAAAACAAAAACAAATTTGGCCCGAACATATTATTCCTGTGATAAACTTTTGGTTTGATTTTAAGAGTACAATTTTGATTTTAGGTTTGAATACCCTAGCAGAATTCGAGATTCTTTTACCATTTTTAGAGAATATGAATCATAATACTTTTTTTTTTACTCATGGTTGATAAAGCATTATACCATTATGAACTAACCAGAGCTTACACATTGTTTAATAATAGATGGCTACACTAAACTACTAACCATGTCTGGATTACATGCACAGACCAGACTTAAGAAACCCAAACCAATGTTCAAGACCAAAAAGTCACTATGTCATTGTAGTTACGGTTAATACATTAGGCCTTGAGGACTGCGGTTGGGCTTGAAGAAAATGTTTAAGCCAAATCCATATGCTCAGAGTGATCAAAAAAGGCAAGATATGAATACCTCACTGTACTTATAGTTGGAGCTGTATGCTTAGAGACGAATATGGGAAACTGAGTGTGCTGTCTGACACATTTATGAAAAAGGTTGTTTTCATGGTTCTTTGGGGATTATTCTACATTTAGCTTAAGATTCCTCCAAATCGATGCAAAGATTTGTAATTTCTATGGGCCTGGTTGAAGTAAAATCTTCCTTTGTTCACCTAGACCTGTGTCAACAGAGTGTCTTCGCTGGAGCATTCTCACATCGGCGGGTTTAAAGGTGACCAAACCCAATACACAAAACACCATTGTTTTATATATATATATATATATATGTATAAATATATATATATATATATATATAATATATATATATATTATATATATATATAGCACAGACCAAAAGTTTGGACACACCTCATTCAAAGAGTTGTCTTTATTTTCATGACTATGAATATTGTAGCTTCACACTGAAGGCATCAAAACAATGGATTAACACATGTGGAATTATATACTGAACAAAAAAGTGTGAAACAACTGAAAATATGTCTTATATTCTAGGTTCCTCAAAGTAGCCACCTTTGGCTTTGATTACTGCTATGCACACTCTTGGCATTCTGTTGATGAGCTTCAAGAGGTAGTCACCTGAAATGGTTTTCACTTCACAGGTGTGCCCTGTCAGGTTTAATAAGTGGGATTTCAAGCCTTACAAATGGGGCTGGGACCATCGGTTGTGTTGTGCAGGAGGTGGATACTGTACACAGCGGATAGTCCTACTGAATAGACTGTTTATTGTTATTATGGCAAGAAAAAAGCAGCTAAGTAAAGAAAAACAAGTGAATATCATTACTTTAAGAAATGAAGGTCAGTCAGTCCGAACAACACTGAAAGTGTCCCCAAGTGCAGTCGCAAAAACCATCAAGCGCTACAAAGAAATTGGCTCACATGAGGACCGCCCCAGGAAAGGAAGACCAGGAGTCACCTCTACTGCGGACGATAAGTTCATCCGAGTCATCAGCCTCAGAAATTGCAGGTTAACAGCAGCTCAGATTAGAGAACAGGTCAATGCCACACAGAGTTCTAGCAGCAGACACATCTCTAGAACAACTGTTAAGAGGAGACTGTGTGAATTAGGCCTTCATGGTAAAATAGCTGCTAGGAAACCACTGCTGAGGACAGGCAACAAGCAGAAGAGCCTTGTTTGGGCTAAAGAACACAAGGAATGGACATTAGACCAGTGGAAGTTTGTGCTTTGGTCTGATGAGTCCAAGTTTGAGATCTTTGGTTCCAACCACCATGTCTTTGTGCAGCGCAGAAGAGGTGAACGGAAGGACTATGCATGCCTGGTTCCCACCGTGAAGCATGGAGGAGGAGGTGTGATGGTGTGGGGGTGCTTTGCTGGTGACACTGTTGGGGATTTATTCAAAATTGAAGGCATACTGAACCAGCATAGCTAACACAGCATCTTGCAGCGGCATGCTATTCCATCCGGTTTGCGTTTTGTTGGACCATCCTATATTTTTCAACAGGACAATGACCCCAAACACACCTCCAGGCTGTGTAAGGGCTATTTGACAAAGAAGGAGAGTGATGGGGTGCTGCACCAGATGACCTGGCCTCTACAGTCACCGGACCTGAACCCAATCGAGATGGTTTGGGGTGAGCTGGACCGCAGAGTGAAGGCAAAAGGGCCAACAAGTGCTAAGCATCTCTGGGAAATCCTTCAAGACTGTTGGAAAACCATTTCAGGTGACTACCTCTTGAAGCTCATCAACAAAATGGCAAGAGTGTTCATAGCAGTAATCAAAGCAAAAGGTGGCTACTTTGAGGAACCTAGAATATAAGACATATTTTCAGTTGTTTCACACTTTTTTGTTCAGTATATAATTCCACATGTGTTAATTCATAGTTTTGGTGCCTTCAGTGTGAAGCTACAATATTCATAGTCATGAATATAAAGACAACTCTTTGAATGAGAAGGTGTGTCCAAACTTTTGGTCTGTACTGTACATATATATTTATGCACTACCGGTCAAAGGTTTTAGATACACTTTCTCACTTAATGGGTCTCTTTATTTTCATTACTATTTACATTGTAGATTCTCACCAAAGGCAACAAAAGGATGAATGAACACACATGGAATTATGTAGTAAACAAAAAGTGTGGAATAACTCTAAACATTTTTATATTTTAGATTATTACAAAATAGCCACCCTTTGCTTTGATTACTGCTTTGCTGTATATTAAAGGATCACCTGGAACATCAGGGGTTTGATAATCATTAACTAAATTATTTAACGTTGTTGGGACCACAGCCATCGGTAAACATGGAGGGCCAGTAAGACCTTTTCTGGAGCTTTCAAACTAAATTGCATTAACCTACTTCCAGCACAGCCAGAAACAGGGTAACGGCGGACTTCCCGTGACGTCATTGTCCGAATAAAAACCCCGCTTTTGCAACAAACTGACCTCTTCCACGCAGGTCCCCAGAGGAACTGGACGGAGGGACACAGCGTGCTAATGTCTCTTTGCTGACTAATAGACATAACTCTTCAAACTGGATCCAAGAGTGTCATACGATCACGCGATCATATGCACTAAGTTAAGTAGCAATGAATTGCTGTTTGTGTATCCAGTATTCATTCATGAACGGGGGTAATTAAGGTGCAAGCATTGCTTGACTTTTCTCTCTAAGGTCTACAGAAGCAAACTGTGTCCAGAGTTCCCAGCAGAGACCCTGTCTCTACGACGCCGAGTGGAGCAGTTCTCCCGGTCTGAAGGAAGGACAGCGGGGCAGCATCACCGTGGCTACAGCAGTAACGTGCAGTTTGGCTGGCCGACAGAACGAGCCGCCCCACCCCACAGCTATGGAGGTTAGCTGCAAGTTAACCCTTTGTTCATGCTGGATGCATTCTTCAACTTTGTCGCCCCGGACAACTTTTTCTCAGCACGGTTCACGTAAGAGGTTGTATTTTGGGCAGAGAGAAGTAGTTTAGAGTGAAATAATCTAAAGATTTTTCGTTTTATGACGTTTGGTTTTGTTTATGTTGAAAACTCAGCCATCTTAGTGCTAGCAGATTATCTGCTCAGCACTTTTGCTCAATTTGTGTGTTCTGTGTTTGGTTTTTTTTTTTAAGTTGAGACAAAGTTTATTTAAAGGGTGATTTTAAACACAGAAGATCGGCCATAACACGCCGTCCACGCTTATGCATTTTAACCCTTTTATTAATGGTATTTTAAAGGTATGTGTTTGATTCGGATGATAAGCTATAATCTTCTTTTGTTAGCTCACTAGTAACCGCTAACAGCTAAGAACACGTGCCTGCCTACTAAAGATCATTTACCCAAAAAGGTTGTTAAGTTTTCAATCTAGTAAAATAATATTTCCCTAAATATTATTTGATAACTAAGTAACACAATTAAGCCCATTTCTCAAAGATTTGGTTCTTATTCAAAATAATATTTCTTTAAATATTATTTTAATAAATAAAAGGCAGCTAATTAAACACCGTTGAGAATTGGTCATCCACAAGGTTGGTTTTATTTAGCAAATCATTCTTTAGAATATTATTTTATTAAAATAATATTTTATTTGATCTTGTATTGTCAATGGCTGTCTAAAGCTATGCCAATTATTGCCTAAGTTAGTTCCAAGACTAACTTAACTTCAATTCCAGATTCTTCAAGATAATCCTTGGTTCTCAAACATAAACAACATTGCATGGTAATGTTGCATCACTCTTTCAGTCATGGTTTTCAACCACCTTTGATCATCTTGTTTATATTGTACTTAGCCCATTAGTCTTCCTTATTCTTTCATTCTGCTTGGTAGTTTAGTTGAATTGTTTTTGCATAGCAAAGAGTTTGTTGATTGAAATATGTTTGACTTGAGTTGACTTATTTTTGTTAATAAATTATTGTATTTTAAGAATTTGTGTGAATTAATTCCATGTGTGTACAGAGTTTTGCTTTTCAGAGCTTGGCTCATCTCTTTCAATTTTGTCCAAATACCACCGCCTTATAGGGCTGGTATTCACAGGACAACCCTTAACAGACAAAAATATTATTTAATAAAATATTAAAATTAAATATTAAATAATATATTCATATTAATAATCACAACAGCATTTCTGAGGTTTAGTTTCCACCCTTAATGGGTTGAATGAACTATCTGAATAGATTAAGGCCCTGTTTACATAAAAACACTTTCTACTGAAAACAGAAAAGTTTAGTTGCATTTCTACTGTTTGTCTACACGACAACGGCGCATTTCTTCGAAATGGCACAATTTAAGAACGGGTTCCAGAATACGGTGGTTTGAAAATACCCTGGTCTCCGTTGTCTCTCTTATGGGAAGCTCTGGCTCATGTGCATGACTGACATCAGTAGAAATTAACGTGCATGCGCACAACATAACCGCTTCTGACCAGTTTTAAACCCACAGAAGGCGATACTATCAACAATAACAATGGCAGATTCCTGAATACTTACTGACTCTTTTGAATCTAACGGCGGTTCTCCAACAAAGTGGAGGACGTGTTTGTGTATTTTGTTGAGTTTCAAAGAACGTACCGCCTACTAGTGGCATGGCGGGGGGATTGCACCATTTTCACATCTCTAATGTTGCGATGTGAAAGGACATTGCAATTAAAATGTTGTCCTATAGATGTGTTAACAGAAACGGAAAAAATTACAATTTTTAATGGATCGTTCAGTGGATTGTAGTGTTAACAGGGCCTAAGTAAAGTTGTTATCGGTTCACTGCTGCAACATTTAACTCAAATTTCCCTTGATTCTGAGCGGAGGTAGAATTTTTCAACAACAAAAATCCATGCCAAGCTGGTTGCTGTGGTGATCAAATTGAGTTTGTTGAAGTTTTACATGAAGCGTACATAGAATTACTGAAACGAAAGGCTAATACATAACAGTGTGACAGAGGTATTTTTTAGGAGTTAGCATCAATGGCACCAATGCATTATAGTCAGTTTTGGCAATGCAGCACTAACCCTTTGGTACTATCAATGTACAACATGATACATTTTCTTTGGCCCTAACATCTAATATGGCTGCCTTCCTCCTACAAAGTTGAGAAAAATGCTGTAATGAACTGTTTATTTGCATTTCTGTCAGGTTGCATCAGTTTAATTTCCCAACGGAAACAGTAGTGTGAAACACCAGTTGAAGGGTTATCCACTAAACCAGTTTCAGTCCTTAACAAGTGCTTGTGCTTATCACCCCTGTTTACACTGTCGAAGCACTGAAATTTGTAACATAGTTTTATCTCTGCACTAAGTCTTAGCTGGGCCAGAGGAAATAACTGCTCTCATTTCGAGCTGGAGATGAGCTGAAAAACTAAAACCACAGCTTCAGCATTCATAAAAAAACAGATTAGCTCTGGGATAACATGAGCTCACTGTTTCTCATCTTTTCACCATTTGATTTATTATTGCCCAGAATTACACAGAGCCGTTGCTGTAGTCACAAATTTCCATTGAATTTATAACACCATGTTTGGATCTCAGATGGTAAATATTGTTAGGTCTTTTAATATCACTAACTGGTGTTCATAAATCCTCCTTGAAACAGTGTGTATGTCTCCCGTTTGCAATACTGTGTATAAAAATGGATGAGAGATGCTGGTCAGGATAGTTAAAACCTTCTCTCTGCATTGTGATCCTCCACAGAAATTCAGAATAGAGGGATGATCACACCTATATTAAGGATAAAATTCATAGCTCTAAGGTGGCTGTCTATCTGGGGAAAAAAACAAACCAGCTCTTCATGTTTTTTAATACAAGTTAGGAAGCGGTCATAGCAGCAGCCCTAAACCAGCTGCTGAACCTGTTTTGGGGAGCATTCCTATAAGTAAGCTTGTTGCTACATTATTTGAAGCCAAAAAATTTTGAAAAATAAATCGGTAGAAAATCCTTGTAATGTAGTACTCTAACCATACTTCGTCTTGGTCTCTACACTGTTCTTGAGACCGTAATATCATGTTCTTGTTCTTGTCTTGTTCTTGGACATTCTGGACTGACCACTGCTTTGACATCTGTTTCTATTACTGCAATTTAGACAAAATCTCTTGCCTGCAGTTAAAAGCAATCAAGCAGGATTTTAATTTTTTTTAAAAATATGCTTCAGTTTCTAATTCTTGAAGCCATGAGGAAGATGAGAGGGATGCGAAAAAAAAGTATCCATCATTTTCCGGTCCGACTATACAAATGGTTTTCTGTCTGTACAACCTGCAGAAAGAAAGAATGGCTAGTGACTTACAGGCACATTTTCTTTAAAAATCACTTTTCAAGACTATTATTATAACCGCGATAGTGTGGATATAGTAATGAAAAAGTCTCGAAAACTGATTTTGTCTTCGTCTTGGACTTGGTCTCGTCTCCCTAAAAGTCTTGGTCTTGTGTGGTCTTGGTCTCGACTTGAATGCAAGTAGTTAAGATTCATGCCCAACTATGAGGAGACATTTCCAGAAAAGAGTTGCCTCCTCTAAGGTATTTCAGTAAAGCTGTGGTTCCAAAAGTTGGGGAACAGGACCAAACTTGGGGCCGCAAATCTAAAAGGTCTTAAGATTGCAATCAGAGATCAAACTAGATATAAAACCTGTTATTACCTAAACCATATTTATGCTATAAATGTTACAGCAGTACTTGTATATTGGCTGTTGATGCAGACTGGGCTGTCCTTGTAGCCCTCTTTATTAGTAATCCTGGTATTATCTATCAATAGTTGGGGTCATGAGTCACTTCCACATATAGATGGTGGGTTGGAAGCTATAATTCTGGGGGTCCAAAACTGTGAAGTTAGCAACTTGAAAGTATTTTTTTAAAGATGAAATTCATGCAAAATTTTCAACTGATGCCGACTTTGTTTGAGATGCGACTAATTATTATTTTTATTCATTTGTGTATTTTCTGTAATTTTTCTGATTCAATTCCACCTTCCTCGATTATTGGTACGCCAAATTATTTTAAAAATCACAATAAAACAAAAATTATTGTTCCTCATAAAATCACTATGTGCCCAATGACAACCCCAATGACTAAGTTTCTAGGAAAACTGTTTGACACAGAGACGAGTATTTCTTAGCCCTTCTTGGGAACCAGAAAGTTGAGAGAGCATGTTATTCAAGAAAGGCAAAACAAGGCAAAAACAAGGCTGCACAACGACCCAAGTTTATCTTCCCACCCCACACATAAAGCAGGATAGTACAGTAGCTCACTCTTCGAGAACTGCTGCAAAGAGGGACCTCTTGGGATCACCAAGTCTTAAAAACTACCATTTATTTCTAAGTTTATTGTGAACAACCTTACCATCGGTACTAACAATTGTTAAGGGCACTGTACGTATAAATCTGGGCTGCATCCTGTTGTTTAGCAAACTGTTGTTCCAAAAGCTGGAAACAGGGTTGAAAGATTACTAGTGAAAGTTTTAAGCTAAGCACAACAATATGTTTCCGTTGTATTGTATTTAACAAAAACGAAATGATACCACTTTATTAAATGAAACAAAAGCTATCCATGCTTAGAGTACTTCCTGTGATCTGGAAAAGGCAACCATGGAAACATTCGCTTTGAGTAAGTAATGTGCAATGAATGTTCTGGACGTGGGTCAAACATGAGATTTCTCTAAGAAAGGAGTCGGTTTAAGGAAGGCTATTTTATTTGTGCTCTTTTTCATTTTTGAACAAGAAAATAAAGAAAGCCTCTGAGAGATCTTATGGCAGAGCGTGTTCTTCCCCTTCACGTTCTCTCTCTTTCTCACTCCTGAGTTATACACTAGAAGAATATAACACAAGCTTCGGCAGAGGTTCACCGCTGTCGTGTCTGTCACTTGTTGATAATACCTCAGTTCACATCCATTTCCCAGGCATTGTTGTTTCAAATAAACAGTTTGTGTTCCTCGATGTTCAAAGAATAGCAGCGCTGATTGTTGTCGCTGTTGTCTGGTCACTTCAACCTCCTCCTCCTCATTGGTGTCTTCGTCTAAGCTCGGCTAGTCTCTGACGCATGACATATCCAGGCTATTACTGTTCATAAACAGAATAAAAGAAAAACTTAAAACAAAAACAACAGATAAGTACTTCGCTACATTTATATAACCGGTGCGCAAAGAATGCTCAAGTAAGGCTGAAGACTCAAGCGACTAAAAAATTCCAGTCCGGATTATTTTTTATTTATTAATTAATTTTTTTACAATTTTAAAAGCAGTGTTAAAGTTAAAAACATTAAAACAAAACCACGTGTTTTAAGGCTGTTTGTATTTACTTAGTTAAAGCCAAAATCTGGGGCATGTAATACAGATCCAACTGCAGCTTAACAGTTTTCTCATGAGTAAGGGTCAGACTGAAACACAGAGGAACCATGTCATTGCTGCTCCGGTCTAAAAACAAAAAAATCTTCTTTTAAGAGACACATATCATGTCCTTGTTTAGTGCTACAAACAGTGGGGATTTAACTAACCCATGATTATGGCTTTAACCAGCAAGTATTACTTGAGCATTCTGGACTGGTTACAGCGGAGGACATTTTTTTTACACTGTTTCTAAACAATAAACATTGTCGTTATTCAAGGCTACAGTCAATTTGTACCTCAAACCAGAAAGCATTATAAAGATGGTCCACTGTTTTTTTTCTACGAATTATAATTAGTCATGTGAATTCAGTCTTGTTTATTATTAGATCTGTTCAATTGAAATGATCTTGACTCCATTCCTGGTTTAAAGTTTTCCACACTGGACTTTGCTTTATCATCATATAAGAATATTTCTCTACATCTCATAAACTTGTAATGTTTGCCTTTAATATTTAAAAGCATAATTGGGGTATTTTGTTTTAATGTGAACTTTGCGGAGTTGTACTCAGCAGTAAGTATCTTATCCACAGTTAATAAGCTCTTCTGCCAAAGTAATAAGTCACTCCTTCAAATCATTGATTTGAAGTCCTCCAATCACTTTTGTGGTGCATAACACCAAGAATGGGTCCCTCTCAGAAGCAGGATGCCACCTATGCAATAACTGTATTTGTGAAGTTTTCTCACTACCTAACATTCCAAGTTCAAGAGAAAGTGGTATTATGGCAAAAATGCAGCTGGGAACAACAGGAAGTCACAGAGAAGTAGGCAATGCAAGACAGAGTGCCAGCACACGCAGAAATTTGCAACTGTTAGAGCAAAGAGAGAGAACTTGATAGAATGGAGTAGCCGCAGCCAAACCTTACGTTATCAAGTGTTATGCAGAGCATTGGCTACAGTGGAGTAACATTTGAAGTCTAGAGCAGTGGAAACCTGTTCTTCCTGTCAGGCAATCTGATAGAGGAGGCTGGGTTCATAGGTTGCCACAAAAGCAGGAGCTGTCTGACTGAACTGCAAATGTATAGTTTGGTGGAGGAGGGTTATAGTTAGGTGTGGCTCCTTTAAGAGAAAGGAACTCTTATGTTTGTTCTTTGATGCTTCCAGCCATTTGGGAACATTTTGGGGATGGGCTTTTTCAGTTCCAACATGAGCAACTTGACTGGCATGCGGAGCCCTGACCTCAACTTCATTGAACCCCTTTTGGGTTAAAAAGAATGGAGACCTTGTCTAACATCAGTCCCTGACCTCACAAATGCTCTTCTGAAAGAATGGTCAAATATTCCTAAATGGAATCCATAACGTTGTGGGGGACCTCTATTTAAGTGGCAACAGAAGAAGACTCTAGGGGAAATACATTCTTCATTTTAAACTAACTACACAACTAGGCTTTCTAACTGTTGCTTTAGGTTGTTATTAAAGTTTATGTATCATTTTTAAAATATATTCATTCTGTGGTTATATTCAGACGTTCATATGCCTGAGGTAAGAATCTACCTTGCTACCTTTTCTATTTGGCAAGAAAAATTTACCTCAGTAGGGTCGTTAACAAAAGAAGATGCCCACTCCCAACAGGGATTGCCCCATTGTTTCACCTTTAGAAGATTCCGAGTGCTTTCTATTGCAAGGTAAGATACTAGCTGCTGATTACAACTCCACACATCCCCACTTCCAAAAACTCTGAACTATCTCTTTTAATCCTTCAGATATTTTAGATAAAGTAAACATCACCTCTTTTTACCACATCTCATAAAATTTTAATATAACGCTTTCACAAAAAAACATGGCTATTACTTTAATAAAAACTGCTTGACAGATCATTTTGTGGCACGAATGAATGTAATTAATTTTGTACAATGGCAATAATTCCTTATTTGTTTTCTGTTCTGAACCACCAGTAGCAATCTGAGGGACGTTTGAAAATGGAAACCATAAACGTTTTGCTTGTACGCTTTAATCCAGCTACAGAACAGAAATAGCGTCTCAAAGAATACATTCATCCGGTTGTTTCTATGAGCATGAACGTGTGTGCTGATGTAAAAACTGTGAGTGTGAGGCTGGGTCTATAACTGTGCACTGGTTAGGGGAGTGTAAGGGTCAATTATCTACCACAGTACTTTGGTCATACAAATGATTTGAGGATAGAGGGGATTCAGCGAGCCAATGAAGATGGATCATTTTGTGCAAATTGTTGTATACTCTAGCAATGTTGTGACGCAGAAGAGGTCTGTATTTAGCAGTATTTGAAAAAAGTTCAACTACCTGTTATTTCTCAAGTTTGGCACAACGGCACCACAGTGGAACCAGAAGAGTCCGAAATAAAAAGGAAAGAGCTAAAAACTTTGGATTATTAAAATGAAAGGTTTATAAAACACAGTGGAGCTACAGTGTATCGAGGAGGAAGTTGAGGGTTTTAGGTCTTTTAATAATGGTCGTTTTATGATTTCGAACAGTGCAGTTTTGCTTCCCCTGTGGGGATTGAAGACATTCATCAGAAGATTTAAATTTTTTGTTCGATTTCAAAATCAAAAACGTACCAGTGTAGGTGAACAGACAGGTAACTAAGTCGTGACTCTGATTTCTGAAAAGTCCGAAGGATTTCAAAGCCATTTTGTAGAAACAAAACACTTTTGTTGCAAATATAGAACTTTTCATTCTTCTGTACAGCGTTCTCTCTTTAGGATGATGAAGAGCACATGTAGTAGAAGTTCACCAACAGAAAAGGCTAGCTTGTTTTTTGTTGTTGTTTTTTTTGGCTCCGAGGACAGAGCACATTCCTCTTGGTAGAAAAGGAGGACGCAAATGTCTCTTCTGTTGTGTTTGTTTCTGTTCTTGAGCACTTCTCGGCTGAGAGGTTCAAAACAGTCAAAAAGCACGGTCACACAACATAGCCATGCCATATCCAAATCATAAAATATTGATGCTGAGGATCGTAAGAATAATAAGAATACCAATAATGAGAATAAGAATAATGAATAATAATAACAACATATTATATTTTTTTTTCCATTTTTTTTAAATCCTCTATATAAAAACAGTGGTGAGAAGAAGTTAATACACAGTAGGGCTCTACTACCCCATCGGTTGATTTGGCACATTATACGCACTCTCACGTAAGAGCTACCTACTCAATCTCAGCACAGGTAAATATTACTGCTGATTGGTCACCCATCCAGAACCATTTGATTTGATGTTTTAAATCTCCCAAATTGTGGCTGGAATACAATTGTGGTGACAAGTTCGCCAATAATTTGGGGCTTTTAATGGTTTATTTGAAACATACATTTTTCCAGGGTGGATTATTAATAAAACTTATCTCTGCAGTGATTTTTTAGAACAAGAGTTGTGTCTACATGTCGGAAGTTATGGTGAATTTTCTGTCATACACCAGGCTCATATTGTACATACAGTCATATTCAATCAGTTAGAATATGCATTCCAGTAAAGCTTATTTATCAAATTAAAAGTACAATTGAAAATAACACATACCTCTTACTAGGCCCACATTTCTGTATTACAAATGTTTTACTGGCCTGATGTAATATTCTAATCTTAAATGTTGTGTTTTCTTTAGCTGTAAGTGGAAAATTATTATAATTAACAGAAATAAAGGCTTGAATATTTCAGTCTGTCTGCAATTAATCTATATAATGTACTTTCTATAGTGAATTGAATTACTGAAATAAATGAACTTCTCAATAATATTCTAATTTTGTTGATTTAACTGCACATGAGTGTTTTGATAAAGGAAGCTGGTTCTAAAATTTCTTGTCAACAAAACAAAGGTCTATTAACCTCTCATTTACAAGCATGATTTACTGCACCTGGTTGTTTCTCTTTGCCAGCATAAAGGGAATTTGTTTGACGCCACTAATTGGACTGACCAAGACAGAAAAATGAGAAAGTTCAAGATACTTGTTGAAGATCCATGAAGGAGAATAGTAGATCTACATAAGTTGAGAAAGCCTTTTGTAGCCATTTTTAAACTACTGCCGATTCCAAGATCACCAGTTCAAACAGCTGCTGGTTATTCTGATTTGTCACCACTCTGTCGAGGTCTGGTTAAAAGACCCAAACTTTCAAAATGATAAGAAGAAAATGCCTTGGATGTTCGGGAACAACCCAAAAACCATCAACACTCTAGCCTGACATAAACTGGAAGGCTCTGTGTCAGTGACTTTTAAATTCATCCACTCTGCCTTTGATGTTTTCCATCCAGTTAAGCACGACCTAAAGTTGGCGTTGACTGCAAAAAACTGTTTGCCATTTTCTCAAATGGCATTAAGCTCACAATCCTTTCTAAAATCTAAATATTTAAGGGGCTGTATGTGAAAAAGTAGAATCTTATATGTTTGTCAGACATCAAAATTGGTCCAGCTTTGTCATTTAAAATCCACATTAAAGGCATTTTTCTAAATTGAAACTTGTTTTAAGTTTCTGTTTAGAAATGAATCTTGTTTCTCACTCCAGGTGAGGAAACATTGAGTTTCTACAACCTTTTTGCCTATGTTCATGTATACCACTGTCCTCAGAATGCTGCTCCTAAATTCCCATCCTTCTATGTCTGGATAGGAAGGCTTTTAGGTACACTTTTTACCTCTTCTTATGAAATGATTCAGACAGTATGATTTCTTTCCTGACAAATTAAGTTGATTTCATTTCAAACCTTAGTAAGATTTATCAGTTTCTCTCTTAGAACAACATACAGTATGCCATTGCAATGATTGCTGACCTAAACCCTACCTGAAAAATGATGGACTATGCTGGAAAGCCACGTCTGTCCCAGAAAACCAACCATTTTAAATGAACTGTTCATGGGTTGTGCAATATATCATGAATATATTGTACAATCTTTTTGGTTTTTGGAATATCAGTGTGTGCAATAATAATATCTCAAAGGAACATTAGAAAAGCAGTAAGCATTTGGTAATGTCTTCTGAGTGTCATACATTCACATTTAGCATGTCAATAAGATATCAAGCCTGTTTGATGGAGTCTGAAACACATCGCAGGATGCTAAAGGTTACAGAGAGTCCTGGACACAGTTAAAAAATAGACAAGTGAGGTCACTGGATTTATCGCAAGTGATATTGTCATTGCAATTTTCACAGCTAACATTACTAATGCATGATTTCTTATATTGCATGACCCTAAGCCCTACCAGATCTTCAAAGAAGTGTGGTCAAACATCCAATCAGAATAATGCCTGAAGCTGGTGGCTTAAAACAGTTAGGTAATTGATGCTTTATAGTTAAGTTTGACTCTGAATGTCTTAGAGAAAATCCACAATAAATGTCAAGTAACTTGCTGTATATTTATTCCACCCTGAAAAAGAACAGACCAAATAAATATTTAATAGCCTAAGATTAATCTGACATGTATGCCCTTGATGAGTGTATGAAAACCTCTAAATGGAACTGTACATTCATTATAAATGCCTGCTTTTCTGGTCGTATTGCCGGGCATGATGCAGCTTTAACTTCCCCATGAGAGTAATAAGTATGGCTCTGCTAGTGAAGTTTGAGTCTGCTGTGAGAGAGTTTGGGAGGATCCAAAGCATCACTAGGCTGTTCAAGATGGGTTTTCCAAAGACTTTTAAGGTTTTTCTATTCTTAACGTTAATTCTACTTTTCTTCATTCAAAAGTTACAAATAGCTACATAAGTCTGAGCTATTATTTCCATTACATTACAAAAAGTATCTCAGTGTCAATAATTTACTCATATTTGTGTTCATAATTATATGTATTTTAGTTTGGTCCTCATCAGTTTTAGGAGGAAAAGGCTTAGTTTGTGTAAAATATGTGTGTGTTGTGTCTGCGTGTGTAAAGTATGTGCAAAGTAAATTTGTGTAGATGCCATTAGTTGTTTGTGTATATTTACAGGTCTTTGATGAAAACGTCCACATATTTGTATCAGTATATTATGGATGCAGGGTGTTTTTCTAAGTTTAAGGTGTTTGGCAACTTCACATATGGGATCAAGCTTTCTGCTGGGCAGACACGCCCTTCCAGTAGTCCAGTATGTCATGAAGATCTTCATCCTTTGCAAACTGAACCTTCCGCCTCAGAGCGTGCCCGGCCGCCACGTATCCTTCGTCTTCTAAGGACGCCTGCCGATGCCTCTTACGGTGCATTTTGAACCTCTCCCACAGCCCAAGGGTCGGGGTGCATAGGAGCCCTTCCTCCTCCTCATCTTCCTCAGGACTTGAGCAGTAGCTGAGGTTGTGATATTGGGGTGAGAGCGGGTAATGCTGCGACAGCTGGGAGTAGGCTAACTCACGCTGCTTAGCGTGCCTACTGAGAGTGATGGGATCCAACACAGAAGGCTTGCGACCTCCTGGGTGGTGGTGGAGCTCCTGCAAAATCTGCGGATGGTGCTGAAGGTCCTGGAGATGCTGTTGGGATCCCGGGTAGGAGTGGCGGTGTTCATTGTACTGACGGATTCTCTGCGCCTCAGCCCGTAAGATAGCCGCAGCTGGGTTGACGGTGCGGATGGCTTCTCCTCCTCCTCCTCTTTCTCCAGGTGAGGCTCTTTCAATGTAGCGGGACTCTGATGGGTGGTACCCTCCCTCTGAGCGAAAGGAGTGAGGGCTCCTGGCAGAGCCAGGAGAGGAGGAGGTGCTTGGCCGTTTGGTGGTCGGAGGAGCTTCCATGCTGTGGTGTCGTTGCAAAGAGGGGTGGTAACTTCTTGACCGCTCTTCTCTTCCTCCTCTTCCTCCCTTGTAGATGGGGGAAAGGAACTCGCCTCCTCTCTCTCCTTGCTCAGACAAAAGCACCAACTGTGGCTCTTCTGTAGAAACAGCTCCTCCACCTGCAGTTGGAGACTTTATTCCCTGCTGAAAGGATGTAGACTCCGATTTGAGAGCATCTATGCAATTGTTAATTATCTGGTTAACTTTGTCAACTTCTTTAGCAATGGTAGAGATCTCAGCTACTGAGCCCTGAGGATTTGCTTGTGGTGACATCTCTCTTTCTCTTTCTCGTTCTCTTTCTCTTTCTCGCTCCCTTTCCTTTTCAATGCCAGAGCCTCTGACCTCCATGTAGTTCAGCTTAGCAGACTTGTGTCCTGGAGTTTCTATCACCTCCTGAAGCTTGTACGGATCAATCTCACCTCCCTGGGGCAGGTAGGGCATTCTGGACAGGCTTTCCCCCGCGGCGAGCTTTTGTGAGACAGATCCTCCGCTCCCCCCCTCTATATCCCCTTCCCCACCATACTTCAGCTCTATCAAAGTCCTCTGGATTCTACTCATCTTTCTCTCCTTCTCCTCCATGATCCTCTTTTTCCTCAGGCAGTGCACAACAAGGCCGAGGAAGAGCAGCATGCCAAACAAACAGCCCAAAATAGTCATGATATAATGTGTGGCGGATGACTGATTGGGTATTTTCTCAGGTCCGGCTCTTCGACTGGTAGAGATGGTCAAACAGGTGTGGTTGAACCGCAAGGAGTTTCTTATCGAAGCCACGCAGTATGTGTAGTCTGTGTTAGGTTTCAAGTTCTTTAGCTCAATGTCCTCACTGTGTTTGTTCAGATTTTGGATGTCAGTAAAGAAGCTGTTGTTATACAGCATCAGGATGTACATTTTCTTAAACGGATGGGGAATCTGAACCGTTATCACCGCACTTGAATGTTGCACTTGTTTTATTGTTATGATCGGGTTGGAATCTGTGAAAATGGGGCCGATGCTTATCACGTCATCGGGAGCTGTCCCAGAGGCGCAATCATCTAGTCCGCAGGGGGAGGCGAAGTCTGGTAGCTGGGTGGTGGCGTCAAAGATGTAAAAGGGTGTCACGCTGCTGCCGTCGTCTGTGCATACAAGATTGAGCACGTGCAGGGCATTGCGCTGGGCTGGCATGCGGGGGTTCTGGCTCAGTAGGTTGTAGCCGGAGAATCCTTGAGGGGAGTCGCACACCATTCGTTCGCTGGTTCTGTTAGGGAACACGGCAAGCCAACGCAGGAAAGCTAGAAGCTCACACGAGCAGTTGAAGGGGTTTGTGTAGAGTTCACAGGTTGTCAGCTTAGAGAGTCCAGAGAACAAACTGCCATCCAGAACCTGGATCCTAGAGTTGGACGCAGAGACAGATAGAGATTTAATTTAAAACTACCCACACAGATGGACTTCTGCAGTTAAACTACAGATTTCTCCTAAATTTTTTCCTAAAAGCTTGTCTCATTATGTTCTAGTGAACTAGATTTTGGGTATGGTCTTATCTTGTGAGCTGTATGTATTGTTACACCTCTAGTAGAAAGTTGGATCTGATTTCAAAGTTTAGCAAAGAACATCAATAAACTGGCATTCACTCAAACAGCTATAACACAAAATATTTTACATGGCATTACTTTCGCATTGTATTGTTTCCCTGACAGTTCTGGTTTATGTCGTTTTACAGCATGTGTTTAACATCCAACCCATATTGTAACAAACTTCAGACCATCGTGGGATTCAGTGTAAATTAAATTGTGGCTGATTTCCACTTTCCAACTTTTGTAAAGGTTTGACCTGCCAATACCTATTTTAGTCATCTTCAAGTAATCTTCAAGAACTACACAAGAACATGAAAATATTGAAAATATTTTTTATTTAGCTTTCCTATCATTTACGATTATTAAATTGTTATGATAGGAACAGAGACAACGTATAATGCTATATTTGTTAAATTTATCAATTTAAGTTTAAAACTAATGTAAAATGAGTAGAGTTGACATTTAATCTGCTTTTACCTTATGTTAGCGATTAAATCTATTAATTTAGGTCAACAGCCGATTTTCTTGGTGCACCTTCAGTGAATAACCAAAGACTAAAAAGTAAGAGCCCTTCTTTTATAGTTCAGTTTTATAAAGCAGTGCTTGCCTTAAATGCCATTACATTATTTACATTAAAATGTATGTTTTGTGAGCTGCACCATGGCGCAGTTGCTAGCACTGTTGCCCTGCAGTAGGAAGGTCCTGGGTTTGACTCCCAGCCAGGGGTCTTTCTGCATAGAGTTTACATGTTCTCCCTGTGCATGCGTGGGTTTTCTCCTGGTACTCCGGCTTCCTCCCACAGTCCAAAAACATGACTGTTAAGTTAACTGGTCTCTCTCTATTCCCTGAAGGTACGAATGGGTGTATGCATGGTTGTTTTCCCTGTGTGTCTCTGTGTTGCCCTGTGATGGACTGGCGACCTGTCCAGGGTGTACCCCACCTCCCTCTCCCATAGACTGCTGGAAATAAGCACCAGCTTCCCCGTGAAGAAGTGGGTATAGAAAATCAATGGATGGATGGATGGATGGATGGATGTTTTTGTAAAGAGAAAAACGTTATCCTACACTTGGAGACTCTGGGTATCCCCAATCTATGAATAACTCTTTTTTTGTTTAAGCTCTAAATAAACAAATGATTTCTGCATGTGTCATTTTTTCAGTATTATTTAGAATCTTATGCTAAAAGTGATCACGACTTATTTTTCTGCACTTTTTCCACAGATAGAAATCATGGTAATATCGCTAATGAGTTCAAGGTTGTTCTGATTCAATGAAAGGATATGAATGATTGAAATAAAAAATAAACCTCATTTTAAGACAGCTTTTCTATCCAGAGCTTCTCTTTATGTGACCGCTATAATGTATTTTTTAGCACAGCCACAGCATTCTTCCTTTCACCAATTAGTCATTCACATACAAAGCTGTATGTAGTACCTGTTCATGGAGAGGTCTATGTTCTCCAAATTGGGACACTCCCAGAAGGTGTTGGGTGTAACAGTCTCAATGAGATTGGCTTGAAGGTAGAGATACTGCAGCTTGCCCAGGCCCCGCAGCATCCCCTCGGTCAGGTTTCTCAATTTGTTAAAGCCCATCTGGAGAACCTGGGTAGACAAAGACAAGTGGGATTATCCTAATCTCTGAAGAGCCCGACAGTGCCAGCCGTTGCTCACTACAAGCTGGAAACATACAGAACAAACAGCTGACAGTTCAGAACAGCTACTTTTTCACATGGTGATCTAAGCCTCTGTGTTGCATTAAATTTTACCAGGATCTGTCTTTTTCGTACTTTAGCTCCTGGCAGCGCTCCAGCAGCTTGGGTAGATGTGTAAGCATGGAAACTCATTATGGCTCCATGTGGTGAAAAACTGTCCAGATATTTTGGCATAAATGAGTGGATGTTTTTATCCTCGTATCAGTTTTTCCATTTGTATATGTAAGGCAGCAAGCGTTTTCATCCTTTATTTAAATAAAAGCAAGGCCAACACACACACAAGATTTACTATGAAAACTAATTTTTAAATGCTTTACTCTGTCAAAATGTAAATTAAAGATAAAAATTTAATTTACATATTTTTATGTTCTGGATTTGGAAGCAATTGAAGATTTTTTTTTTTATTGATTTTATGAAAAAATGAAAAGGGAGAATTTTTACAGCTGTGTTGCATCACCTTATTATTCGGGAACAGCCTGTAAGCGTGTTGGTAAGATAGGAAACCATCTATTTTAGGATGTCTCTTTTCCTTGTGTGATTTTTATTCCAGTTGTTTCATTTTAAATGTTTGCAGGTCATTTTTGTACCTGCAGGTACATCATATTAAATTTGAATGTCATTGAAGTTAAATTATGTCAACAATTCAGTTCTAAACTTACAGCGTGATACATTGTTATCTTGAGTGTTCATTTCTGTGCATTTTGAATATTATGGCTAACAAGTCATAGGAAACCTAAACCTCAATCTTTTTTATAAAGTTTGACCAATTAAAATAAGGATTTTTATATAAATATATGTCTTTGTTGGGGCTCCCTTTGGATGAATTACTGCATCAATGCAGTGTGGCATGTAGGAGATACATCTGTGGCAGTGCTAAGGGTGTTAGGAAGCCCAGGTTACTTTAATAGCAGCTGCTTGTGTCTCTCATCCTTCTCTTGACAATGCTCCATAGATCCTCTATGGAGTTTAGGTCAGGCCAGCTTGCCGGTCAATCAAGCACAGTGATACCATGGTCTCTGACGCTGGTACTGATATGTTCAGCACTCTAGGCACTCGCTTGTCAGCAGAACAAAGCTTGAAGTGCTCTAAGGTTTTCTGTTAGACGGCTGCTCTGAGTTTGGAGTTGATGAGACTTGGTGGACCAACACCAGCAGATGACATGGTTCCCTAAATTATCACTGATTATGAGAACTTTAAACTGGATCCCTAGCAACTTGGATTGTATGCATATTTACTCTTCCTTCAGACACTGCGACCTGGATTTTCAATTATATTCCAAAATTTACTTTCATCTGAAAAGAGGACTCCTCAAACTCTGAACCCAGTGGCAATCCATACCTTGTGAACCTTCAATAGGTTTGGGATCACCATCCTCTAAAGGCAGCGGTTATCGCTGTTCCTTGTGCACCTTTTTCTACCACACTTTCTCCTTTCACTCAACTTTCTATTAATATGCTTGTTTACACTTTTCAGTGAACATCAGGCTGCTTTAACAATGAGCTTTTGCAGCTTAAGAACCTAAAAATAACAAGAACAAAGTTTATTTTGGCCAGATTATTTCATACTGGGTAGTTCCAGGCTAGTGGAAATCAGGACTGACACCTATGTCCACTGAAAATTTCTGATCAGATAAAAAACACAAAAAAATAATTTCTGCCAAGATGATGTGTCGAGAACAAGCTTTGAGAACTTTCAAAGAGAATAGAAGGGTGTCTTTTCTCGCAGCCTTGGAAAGCGAACAAATCTCTCTGTTCTGAGACCTGTATGGACAGGTCCTCCTTGAGGATGGAAACTGTCAAGTCAGCAGTCTTCCCTATGATTGTGTCAGCTATTACTTTGTCATAACATTACTCTAATAAAAATGTATTATGTTGGTCTTTTTACATGTTCAAATTCTCAGAGAAACTGAATTTTGGGATTTAATTTGCTGTAATTTATGAGTTCTACTTGTTGAATTAGTTTTTTGAAATAAATGAACCTCGCCAAGATGTTCTAATTTATTGAGACATATGCACCCTTTGTGTTTGTTGGCTACTTATAGGTGTGCAGAAGGTGGCTCAGTCTCATCCCACTTAAAAAAGCAATATGTTCTTCAAATAAGTTTTCTCGGTGGAATAATGACATGATTTAGAGCATTTTAGATCCTAACCTTTCAATTTTACAAATAGGAATATATGCATTTGCACAAGCAGATGCAGAATTCATGATTTTTACATGAAAGTCTTAGTTTAGAATAGACAGTGGTTATTGGTAAAAAGGTTATTTTAGTGTATAAGAGATTTAGAGCCCAGCCAGCACGTTGTATGGCTGTTTTAAACACAGTGTCACCAGAATGTTTTATGTCCCAGCCATGTTACCAATTAGCTGCCAATCAAATAAATTGGTTGCACTGGATGGGAGGAATGGCTGTGTGGTTGGCAAGGTTTCCTCGCTGCATGGAAAATCAGTAGCTGGTGGTTTTTCTGAGTGGAATTTGAATGTTCTTCCCTAACCTGCTTGGGTTTTCTCCCAGTAATTGAGCTTCCTCCAACACTCTAAAAACATGTATATATATCAGGAAAACAGGTGATCCTAATATTTGAGCATGCATGGTTAGTTTTGGTTGTTGTGTTGTTTCTTTGTTAAATTCAATTATGTATTTATACCTTTTCAATAGTATAAACACTGGGAATTTTAACAATAATTGATGACATTTTATAGATATCACGGTTCTCAAGTCAGTGGTGGCCATAAGTGTTTTAAGCCTACATATAAAGTCAAAATGCATCGCCCTCAAGGTTAATTGGCAACCCTGGTAAGGAATTTATCCATTGTCTAGACCTGCTTATCCTTGAAGGGGTGGGGGGCAGGCTGGTGCCCATCTCTAGTGGTCTTTGGGCATGAGGTGGGGGCGAGAACCCACAGAGAACACTGCATGCACATGGAGAACATGCATACTCAATGCAAAAACACCCTAGGCTAGGATTTGAACCCAGGACATTCTTGTTGCTAGGCAACACTGCTACAGACTGCACCACCATGCAACCAAGCTTTAAATATATACGACTTTTAATCTACACATTTGTTGAGTGGGGGGAAAAATTTATTTTTTATATTTGTGATCTATGTTAACTGAGTTCATCAGACTGGAGGAGTTTTCTGGCAGCTCCCTTACTCAGGGGTTCAAGTCAATACAACTTGCACTTAGACTTGGCAGAGTTTTTGCACAAGATGCCCTTCCTGACTCAACTGGGACATGGACCCGGGTCCCCTGTATCAAAGATGGGGACTTACCCCACTACACCATGATAGGACATACTGAGTTGGTCAGACAGACAATTACTTTTTTTTTTAACCTGCGATTTCCTGTTTACCTTATATGTAAATATGATGACAAGACAAGTTTAGTAAATGCATCTTGGTCTTCATACTTCAGGAAATGGTTAAAACAACATAGCCACTCACCTAAGCTTGAAATAATTACAAAAACTTTAAAATTAAAGTTGTGACAAACAAGGCTTTGAAAAAGACTATGTTGATCTTGTCACTTTGCAAAGAGGATGGTGAGGGAGCTAAAAAATGGATCTCCAGAGATCAAGATGGTGGAGAACTACACCATATTTTTTCATTTGCAAGTTATTCTGCTGCAATAAAAGATTAATTTAGGGCTTTTTAAACAAATCTGTACCAGCAGAGCCAAACATGTAGATTCTGCTGTATACAAATCTACAGGACATACACATCTCTTTCATTTCAAATTTACATTCAGATGTTAAATTGACAGAAAACCCCAATGGCCAAACATCAGTTCTATTGCTAATAAAACAAGGAGTATTTTTCAAACTGCTACTGTCTCAGAATTAAAATTAGGCTTTTTTTTTGTTAACCTTTTGTTGACAACACTCTCTTAGCTAATCAGGATCCTTCTTATTTTAAAAACTATCCTGAATCTTTTGGTCCTTTTGAAGCCGGTTTTTTAACTAAAATTCAGACTGAAACATTTCCTGAGCCCTACATACTGGGGTTGGACAATGAAACTGAAACACCTGTCATTTTAGTGTGGGAGGTTTCATGGCTAAATTGGACCAGCCTGGTAGCCAGTCTTCATTGATTGCACATTGCACCAGTAAGAGCAGAGTGTGCAGGTTCAATTAGCAGGGTAAGAGCACAGTTTTGCTCAAAATATTGAAATGCACACAACATTATGGGTGACATACCAGAGTTGAAAAGAGGACAAATTGTTGGTGCACGTCTTGCTGGCGCATCTGTGACCAAGACAGCAAGTCTTTGTGATGTATCAAGAGCCACGGTATCCAGGGTAATGTCAGCATACCACCAAGAAGGACGAACCACATCCAACAGGATTAACTGTGGATGCAAGAGGAAGCTGTCTGAAAGGGATGTTCGGGTGCTAACCCGGATTGTATCTAAAAAACATAAAACCACGGCTGCCCAAATCATGGCAGAATTAAATGTGCACCTCAGCTCTCCTGTTTCCACCAGAACTGTCCGTCGGGAGCTCCAGAGGGTCAATATACACGGCCCGGCTGCTATAGCCAAACCTTTGGTCACTCATGCCAATGCCAAATGTCGGTTTCAATGGTGCAAGGAGCGCAAATCTTGGGCTGTGAACAATGTGAAACATGTACTGTTCTCTGATGAGTCCACCTTTACTGTTTTCCCCACATCCCGGAGAGTTACGGTGTGGAGAAGCCCCAAAGAAGCGTACCACCCAGACTGTTGCATGCCCAGAGTGAAGCATGGGGGTGGATCAGCGTTGTTTTGGGCTGCCATATCATGGCATTCCCTTGGCCCAATACTTGTGCTAGATGGGCGCGTCACTGCCAAGGACTACCGAACCATTCTTGAGGACCATGTGCGTGGTCCTCAAGTGGTTCAAACAAGTGGTTCAAACGTTGTATCCTGAAGGCGGTGCCGTGTATCAGGAAGACAATGCACCAATACACACAGCAAGACTGGTGAAAGACTGGTTTGATGAACATGAAAGTGAAGTTGAACATCTCCCATGGCCTGCACAGTCACCATATCTAAATATTATTGAGCCACTTTGGGGTGTTTTGGATTGAGCGAGTCAGGAAACATTTTCCTCCACCAGTATCACGTAGTGACCTGGCCACTATCCTGCAAAAAGAATAGCTTAAAATCCCTCTGACCACTGTGCAGGACTTGTATATGTTATTCCCAAGACGAACTGACGCTGTATTGGCCGCAAAAGGAGGCCCTACACCATACTAATAAATTATTGTGGTCTAAAACCAGGTGTTTCAGTTTCATTGTCCAACCCCTGTATATTGTAACAGTCCAGACCTCCGGAAGGATTTAAGGAAAACCTGACGATGGACTGCATTAAAAGTCCGCTGCAGACACATCATCTTTTTTATTCTGTGATAGTTCCACTACACAGTTAGGTTTGCATCATTGCTCCTGATATTTGTTTAGGATTACTAGCCTTGGGTTTAAACATGTGTTGGTGTGTATGAAGCTATGTGTGTGTGTGTTTTTAAACATCTAAAACACCTTGTGTTATTTTGATGAAGTAGTGCTTTATAAATAAAGTTTGATTTTAATTAGTTCAGTCAACATTTAACCAATCTAATAACATTATCATTGCCTTATTTAGAAACTCATGATCATTGCCATTAGTCAAACAAGGAAGACCTGACGATGGAAGTGAGCGAGAAAACATTAAAAGTCTGCTGCAGACACTTCATCTTTTTTATTCTGTGATAGTTCCACTACACAGTTAGGTTTGCATCATTGCTCCCGATATTTGTTTAGGATTACTAGCCTTGGGTTTAAACATGTGATGGTGTGTATGAAGCTATGTGTGTGTGTGTGTTTAAACATCTAAAACACTTTGTGTTATTTTGATGAAGTAGTGCTTTATAAATAAAGTTTGATTTTAATGAGTTCAGTCAGCATTTAACCAATCTAATAACATTATCATTGCCTTATTTAGAAACTAATGACCATTGCCATTAGTCAAACATCAGGTTTAATGAGATTACCAGTCTATGGATGATTACAGTGTAGGTATATGAACTGCAGTGCAATGTTACAAATGTGTCATTATTTCCTCTGAAAGCTTCATTTTTATTAAGATTAGGCACCAAGATGGCTCCACCGGGTGTGAAATGGTGAAGCGATATAATGACCAATACAACCTCCGTTTAAACTTCTGCTCCCTAGGAAAGAGATTAGCTGCTAATGTGGCTAATAAAAAATGGATAAATGCTAGATAAGAGCAGAAACTTGTCAGAACCAGTTGCAACCTTCCTTTCTAACTGTAGTTGCTCATATAAGAAAATATGATGGAAAATTACACAGAAACTGAACATAGTTGTTGCTGAATACATTTCATGGTCCAGATTCTTGTTTACACGTTAAAAAAAGGCTTTCTTCGTTCGGACAAAATTGATGTTTACTCTGTAAAAAAATCACTTTTCCAATTAACTACGAAATTGAATCCGACATACACACTTAAATCAAACATATTATCACTTCTAAGAGTTATCTCATTATAGTTTTTCTATATGGGTGCTGAAATGCCATCTACTTATTGTTTTTGCCCAAAATAAGACAATGAGTAGTTATATCTTTCACTGAGGAAGCGGAACCTGGGGAGTCACACTCTTAAGCCTCCCTGGTAAGTTCTATTCGGGGGTTCTGGAGAGGAGAGTCCGTTGGATAGTTGAGCCTCAAATTCAGGAAGACCAATGTGGTCCTGGCCATGGAACACTGGACCAGCTCTACACCCTCAGCAGGGTCCTGGAGGGTGTATGGGAGTTCGCCCAACCAGTCTACATGTGGTTTGTGGACTTGGAGAAGGCGTTCGATCGTGTCCCTCCGGGAACCCTGTGGGGGGTACTCCGGGAGTATGGGGTACCAGGCCCTTTGATATGGGCTGTTAGGTCCCTGTATGGCCGGTGCCAGAGCTTGGTCTGCATTGCCGGCAGTGAGTCGGACTCGTTTCCAGTGAGGGTTGGACTCCAAGGTTGCCCTTTGTCACCGATTCTGTTCAAAACTGCAATGGACAGAATTTCTAGGCACAGCCAAGGTGTTAAGGGGATCCGTTTTGGTGGCCTTAGGATTGCATCTCTGCTTTTTGCGGATAATGTGGTCTTATTGGCATTATCAGCTCGTGATCTACAGCTCTCACTGGAGCAGTTCGCAGTGTGAAGCGGCCGGGTTGAGAATCAGTGCCTCCAAGTCCGAGGCCATGGTCTTGAGCCGGAAAAGGGTAGAGTGCCTTCTCTAGGTCGGGGGGGAGGTCCTACCTCAAGTGGAGGAGTTCAAGTATCTTGGGGTCTTGTTCATGAATGAGGAAAAAATGGAGTGGGAGATCGATCGATGGATTGGTGCTATACCAGTCTGTCGTGGTGAAGAGAGAGCTGAGTCAAAAAGCGAAGCTCTCAATTTACCAGTCAATCTACATTCCTACCCTCATCTATGGTCATGCGCTTTGGGTCATGACCGAAACAACGATACAAGCTGCCAAAAGGGTGTTTGGGCTCTCCCTAAGAGATAGGGTGAGAAGCTCGGTCATTCGGGAGGGACTCAGAGTAGAGCCGCTGCTTCTCCACGTCGAGAGGAGCCAGTTGAGGTGGCTGGGGCATCTGGTTAGGATGCCTCCTGGACGCCTCCCTGGTGAGGTGTTCCGGGCACGTCCCACCGGAAGGAGGCCCAGAGGAGACCCAGGACACACTGGAGGGACTATGTTTCTCAGCTGGCCTGGGAATGCATTGGGATTCCCCCCAGACAAGCTGGCCCAAGTGGCTGGGGAGAGGGAAGTCTCGGTCTCTCTGCTTAGGCTGCTGACCTAGTTATATTTTTCTGATCTTTATTAGGAAGAGACATGTCTTTAACAAAGTATCAAGTTTTATTTTTTTGTATTATGCTTTAGATAAGAGATCAAGTCAAACTCCAGTCCTCAAGGGCTGGTGTCCTGTGACTTTTAGATGCGCCCCTGCTTAGATCAAAGGTTAATACTATGTTAGAGTGGCCCCCAGTCCAGACCCAGATCGAGAGAAGAATATGTGGCTAAGCTGCTCTCCATCCAATCTAACTGAGCTTGAGCTATTTTACAAAGAAAATAGGTAAACATTTGGATATCTAAGTGGGGGCATACATTCAAGCACTATACACATAAAAAATGAATACTTTGAGGTTTGTGGTTATAATCTGACAAAGTGCAGGACAGTTCAATGCATGTGAATACTTATGCATGGTGCTGTGCTGTAAAGACAGACATGTGGCCATTTCTTTTAATATCTGTGCTCACCTGCAGGTTAAACTGCGCTGAGAATGCTCCGTCTTCCACATAGCTGATATCGTTCTTGGTGAGGTTCACATAGGTGAGGTTTCCAAAACGACTTAGTGAGGAATAATGCACCGACCGTATCTTGTTCTCATTCAGCCTCAGATCCACAATTGTGCTGTGGAACGATTTTTAGATATTTAGCAAAAAAAAAAAAAAAAAGAGAAAGAAGCTCTCTTTCATTTGTGTTTTTTACCTGTTAATATGGGAGGGAATGGCTTCATAGGGAGGCTGGTTCATACTGCAGATGGCCAGCCACACAAAGCCTTTCTCCCCTTCGATAAGCCAGCAGTCAGCTGTTACAACCGGCAGTCGAAGCAGTGACAGCAGAGCAAGCCAGCAGAGGAAGGAGCTGGCTGTGGATAAGATCCCTGATGAAGAACCTCCAGCCTTGTTATGTCTCAGCTGTCCTGTTCTCTGGGCCATTTGGGATGTCATTACAATATCCGATGGAGAAATCTGACCAGAGATCCCTGCCATTTAACATTTATTCATGTAGGCTAGAGCCATTTGAAAACGTTATAACCTAACACTTCTGCTTGTGTTCTTTGCTTTTTCTTGTCTTTTCTGTTGTTTTGAAGGAATTATTACCAGAGTACCAGAGTAGAAATGAGTGCATCAATAGGATATGGCACTTTACTGGCAGTATGTGTGTCTAAATAAACAGCATCAAAGGCCTAAATAAAGTTCACATTTGTTATTTTAGGTATAAATAGGCAAGC
This sequence comes from Crenichthys baileyi, assembly GCA_036173005.1. Classification (NCBI taxonomy): domain Eukaryota; kingdom Metazoa; phylum Chordata; class Actinopteri; order Cyprinodontiformes; family Goodeidae; genus Crenichthys; species Crenichthys baileyi. Next base: position 494,848 of record JAHHUM010002919.1, on the reverse strand, counting down.
TGAGTTTGTTGTGCTGCCAGACTGGTTTTCATGTCTTCTGTGGCCATCTCTGATTCTACAGGTGCCTCTTCTCATTCTTCCTCAGGGCTTGTTGGTCTTCCCTTGGTGTGAGAAGTCGTCCCTGGTGGGAAAACACAAAAGCAAGAGAAATGAGGGTGTTAGTTGAGGATCTCTAATTAAATAGAGTTTGTGAGACGCAACAATCTCAACCCTGTTACCGAGATGATAAGACTAGGGGGAGGTTTCCCTTTTGCATGAATTGTCGGATGCAGTGTATACACATAATGGTGAATTTCTATACTCAAAAGACATTACAAGTACAAATCACACCTATGTGTTTGTAAAGCTTATGCCTGCTGTACATTCACACATTTTGTGCTGCTGCTCCTCCATTAGCCTCGGGGCTTTGATCGGCCGCTGCTAAGAATTGCCCAGCTCTAGATACTGTTTCTAATTAATTTATATGCTCCAAATAAAACACTTCCTGGGAGAGAAAAAGAAAAAAAAAGCTGATGTATGATGGATCAAGAGGCTGAAGGGGGCTCACAGCAGACCTCCCTTGGTGAAAAAGTGTGTGGAAGAAAGAGATGAATGCAGCAAACAGTGAAGGGAGGAAAAAGACAGCAAGAAAGAAAAGAAGAAAAACCCTGTTAGACGAAGCAAATTTTGGAAAGAGATCGGATTGAAGTGTTCTTTGAGTGTTTGAGGTATTTGTTTGAAAAGATGCAAAACCCCAGCAGGAAGTGACATCAGACAGATGAAGGAGGGTGTGGGAAGGTTTAGCCTCCCTGACATGGATTTATTTTGGCTTTTTTCCTTCTCCTGAATGCAGATGAATAGAAAAGCAAAGAGGTTCTGATGTGCCACCTCTGATCTGAGAATGCAGATCAGAAGTAGAAAAACGTGTTTTCTACATTTGTTACCTCCAGGTAAAGATAGTCAGTAAGTGCTAAACCAACTGACAAAAACATTTGTACTGTGAACAATCATGGATTTCTTAGTTCCAGCAATGATGTTTTACCATATTTAAATACATGTATTTATCTTAAAATGTTGTATTAAAGTATAGTTTTTGTAGATCCTACAGAGGATTCACACTATTGACACCCTGTTACTTTGTGCTATTTCAGCAACTTCACAGTTAGAACATTCAAAGGAAAGTTGTGCTACAACTTTCACACATTTTTAAGTGGTCTTCTTTTTAAAATAAAGCATATTTTACATTTAAACATGAATGGGGGATGCTTTAAACTCGAATATAAACAGCACAATTGAACACATTGTTCTGTCTGATTTGTGCATTGTTCCATGCTGATGGAAAAAAGGACTACAATTTAAAAAAGACCTAAATTAAAGAAAAAAATAGTTTAGGCAGTTATTATACAACCATTAAATTCACATTTATCTCATATAGGGAGGATTAGAACCGTCCACATGTTTGTCTTTTAAAGATGATAGGTTTTGTATTTATACCCTGTTATTCATAAATCTATATTTGTTTTGTCTAAAAGCCAGTGAATGCATCACATCTGCAGTGTTCTCTGGATTTGGAAAAACATTGAGAACAAGCAGTTACTGGTTTTCAACACACATGTATTGAAGTGCACAATATGCTGCTGGTGAAAAATGACATTTTCAAACTTGATTTATAGTAAATGTCAAAGTCACATTCATCTCTCACTCCTGACTAAATAAAATAAAGCTTGCAAAGTTTACTTTCAGCTACGTGAACGCAACAAATGAACAATGACATATGCGAATGTTTGTGGGTGTGTGTGAGCATGGAAGAGCTTTCCCACCCGGTCATCACAATCTATAATTGATGGTGAGACTTCCTCTCACAAAGCATCAGACAAACTCCGTGCTCGGGCAACCAGGCGAAGTGTAGGAACTACAGGCAGCTTCATACACACAACAGGCAGATTCACAGTGGCACAGGAAACTGCCTTTCTGCTGACAAAGGGTGAAGCTTAAGCTTAGGTAAACAAACTGTTGAGAATACAAATCACTAGGTGCAGGAAGGATGCAGAGCTAGAGGGGACACCCGGCAGTCATGGTAAAGTGAGATGCAGAGATGGCTAATTCCTGCCTGACCCCTCTTTGCACCGCGGTAAGTGATGTCAGCTGCAGGACCAGATGAAGGAGCAGGAGTGCAGGCCAGCCAAGGGAGATACACTAGCACTTGCCCTCCTTTTGTTGTAAATACACATGTAACAGCTAACATGATACACACAGAAGGAACTGTTGGGAAGCTGTCGGCCTCTTTTCCATTTTGCATCATTCATCGGGTTCCCTGCCACGCTCCCGCTCACAGTGCATACTCATACAGGGAGCCATCTCGGCTGTGGAGAACAGCCCTGTGGAATATTCCAGCACTCGGCATCATGACCGGCTTACTTCCCTGTCATGTCATGCTCAAAAATTGATAAGGTACAAACCATCATAGGTTGAGAGACTCAATGCAACTCTAACCTAGCTATTCAGAAAGGAGGATTGCTATGATGTCATGTTGTACAATTGGCTGTATAGTTTGTATTTTTTGATAAATAAACAAAATATAAATAAATTGATTTATGAAAGCAGTGTGCAACATTTCGTGCAGGGTTCTTAGCCTTTGTCCTGGAGTATGATTTGCTTTACCAAATCCCAATGTTGTTATGCATTTTTACCTATTCCTCCTAATAATCTTTTTACTACTTTTTATAATAAAATTATAAGCTTTTTCAACAACAAAAGAATATATTCAAAATTCAGCTCCCCTACCTGGTGTTTATGTCACTGGATTATCAAATAATAACAGAAAAAGATTAGCTGTACAGTGGTACTTAGAGACCTCTGAGAAGGGAATTATACGGCACAACAAAGAATTTTAAAAGTACAACAAAGATGCTGCATCTTGTTTTGGGAGATAAAAATGTTCCTTCTGCTTCTGTCAAACAGCTGTAAATTTTTTCCACTTTGTTTTAAACTTCATACATTCAAGAAGACATTTGGTTAACATTAAAACCCAAGAGGAATGTTTATGTTTTTATTTTGAAGGCCTAATTTCTAAGAAAATATCCCAGCATATCTATTTCACTTCAGAGGTGCATTAGGCCTGATGAGACTGAAAAATAACACTCCAACATTGGCTTACAATGCATTTTACACTGTAGCATATACAGTTTGATTACCAGATAAGTAGGCGTACCCAACATTTTTTGTCAAAAAAACAGAATTACTTAATCCTACACTAAGCTATGCTCTCTGTAATGATAACAGTTTGCTCACCATGGCAAATGCTTGAAATTGAAAGCAGAACTGATGACTTACAATGCTTTTAAAATAATTTAGCGAATGGTGACTTCATGACAAAAGTAAGGTACCCCATCCTGATGCAACTAAACACTGTAAATTCCACAACCTTGGTCGCAATATATATGCATTATTTAAAACAGGAGCATATCAGAGGCACATATGCTTGGAACATGACAGGACTTGATGTTTCACAAAATCTGTCTCATTTCCTTACGTTTAGACCCACATAGCACATATTTTGTATTACGCCAGCAACAGCTGCCACACAACTTCCTTCGGATTGGGTTGACAAAAATTCACAGACTGCAACACAAGTATCAGGAGTTGAGCTAATTCAGGGACCCTGGTACCAATCACATGATCTGATGCCTGGGAAGCAATTGGGACATCCTAAGTTAAGTGTGTTTAATGAATGGACAGTAAAAAATCGAATAGGAAACAGGAATGATAGAGACAGGAAAAAATACCAATTTAAGACAGTGTCCATGTCTGAATACTGAAAAACAGCTAGGATGTGATGCTGCTAAAGCTGATGAGTTACAATAAATAAATGCTATCAGGTCAGCATGACTTAAGGATGGACGGAAATTTCAATTTATTTTAATAACTTCACTATTATGTTTTCAAATTAGATGGTCATGGTCATGAAATTTTGTTGGTATCTTGCTGCTGAGATATTTATTGAAAATGCTAAATGCCGTAGAGCGAAATCCAAACAGATACAATAAAATTAACATATTAAACAGAAAAAAATATATTTTCTTTTTAATGCACTGTGATAAATACGAAAAAAGACACAAACACATCATACAACACATTGCCCCTTTCCTTTCTTCTGTATGACTGATGAGGAGCATTTGAAGATGGGTTTCCTCCTGGGCAGGTTGTGACTGAGGCAGAAATATGAGGACATTAATAACAGACACACACTCATACATATACACAGCCACACAGCTATGCACATAAACACAAGCAAAGAGGCACATCATGCAGCTCTTCATTTCAGTGTGTAGAGGGGCGTCACACACTCAAGCAAGTGCTCTCATTACTATTCAGAACCAATGTGCAAAGCAGCAGCACCAACGTAGCTAAAAGACATCAAGAGAAAAATGATGACGGAGGTGAGGGGAGATGACAGATGGCTAAGTATAGTGCCTGTGTGGGTTTGCATTTACATTATATCCATAGCGTTTTAGCACTGAGGAAGTTCCTGTGCAGGAATGCATTTTTAAGATGATGAAGTTATCTGTCTGACTCTATTTGATGCAATGACACCAGAATACAGTGTGCCTTTTTTTGGTTCTGCAAAGGCTTTTACTCAAAGGTGGCCTGAGGTTTTCCACAGGCCCACATAATGAGTGGCCAGAAATTTGAACTGCTGGCCTTCAGATTATTGGACAACCGCTCTAAAACTTTAGCTGTAGGCAGCCTTTCTTGTTCTCCACACAAATATTCAATACTGCATAAAAGCACCACCGTTTCAGATCAACAGAAGCCAAAATCAAACCTCCCCTGGTTTCCTTTGGTACCACATATAATAAAAACAAACAGAGCAGTCCTTGCAAGACTCTACCATTTCTGAGTAATTTCTATTTTGTGGAAGGGCACCCTATCCTTCTGAAAGAGGCCACAGCTATCAGGCATAACTGATTCCATAAAGGCATGTAAATGGTCTGCAACTATTCTTAAAGATGTATTGCTGCACACTGCCACCCAGCTGTCTGAAAGAAGGCTGTTACTCTTTTCCCTGGTTTATAATAAAGACAAATTTGAACACTTTTGGTCAAAAATAACATGGACAGCAGAAAATGCAGGAGCAGGAACTTTCATTTTAGTAATACTGGTCTGAAACTACAGTTGGCAAGCTAGGAACAACATGTCTCTTAAACAGCTTACTGCAAGATGGCTACCCGAGAACATATCCTGACTTGTTATACTTCCAGTGTAACTCAATAGATAGCAGAAAGTAGATATTAAAATGTAAATTTTTAATTAAATTGGTGAATGACTAGACACATTTTTGAACAGACACAGATAAAAGTTGCCCTTGTTCAGAGGATTCCGGATCTTCAAACCTTCTCCCTTTTCTCTGTTCCAGATTCTGTCCTTAAAACTAGACTATGTGCTCTTGAGGACTGGTTTATATTCTTTCTTCACAGCATGAAAAATCCTCAGTGTTTATATCCCAGATATCAAAAACCACCTAGCACTTCTAAGTGAATGGTGATGGACTGTTTGTGACAAGCAGAGACACTATAAAGTGTGCAACAAACAATAAAGGAAATGACACAGGAACAAGGAGATGGTGTGCTGTGACAGGCAAAACCATCTTCATCTCCATCTTTTCAGATTGATGCATTTGTAGTTTCAAGAGTTATTTCCCTGTCTCAAACAGTAAGCAAAGAGTCATCAAAACTGTGTTACTGCCTTTACCAGCTTAACCTTTCAGCCAGATATTTTATTCAAGCAGCGGTCAAGTGAGAAAGCACTGGTTTGTGCCTAATACTCAGGCTTACACTGTCCCAGACGGCTTTTACAGTCTTCCTGGTTAAATGGCATACATTTAAATTGAGCCATTTCTGCAATTTTAAAAGAAAATGAAAGATGTTCTGCTTTGGTGGTTTGTGTGTTTTTGTACAGCAGTCTAAAAAGTAACAAACCCCAAGTCTACAGTTAGAGGAGTCATTTTTCTTCACAGAACCCACTTTTCTAAGCTGCTTGAAACACCTTGTTTGAAGTCCAAGCTTTTTCTCCTTCAGCATGAAACACATTTGCATAATGTCTGCTTAGTGGCTGGTTTGACACATCTCAAACAAAGAATGCGTTCTGCCTTTCTTTCTCCTAAGAGGCAACTGGGGCCTCTTAGGAGGGCATCTTACAGAGGAACTAAAATGAATAATTTCAACCAGAAATGACTACAGTTTCATCGGTTTTGACTAAAAACTAGGGTTGGCTTAATCAGAAACAACGCATGTACAATTCCCTGTAGACCTGTAAACAAGCACAAAATTACCTCTGCATTTGTTGAATTACAGTGGTAGCAAAACTGGAATTTTTCATATTTCTACTCATACTCGTACTCGGCATCTTCCACTTTATCCGGGACCGGATCGCGGGGGCAGCAGACTCAGCAGAGACACCCAGAGGTCCCTCTCCCCAGACACCTCCTGCAGTTCCTCCGGGGGGAGCCCATTCCCAGGCCAGCTGAGAGACATAGTCCCTCCAGCACTTCCAGGGCCATCCCCTGGGCCTCCTCCTGGTGGGACATGCCTGGAACACCTCCCGAAGAAGGCGTCCAGGAGGCATCTGGTATAGATGCCCGAGCAACCTCAACTGGCACTTCTCACCCTATCTCTAAGGGAGTGCCTGGCTACCCTACAGAGGAAGCTCATTTCAGCCGCTTGTATCCGGGATCTCGTTCTTTCGGTCATGACCCAAAGTTCATGGCCATAGGTGAGGGTAGGAATGTAGACCAACCGGTAAATCAAGAGCTTTTCGGGCTCAGCTCTCTCTTCACCACAACGGACTGGCACAGCGCCCCCATTACTGCGGCAGCTGCACCGATCTGTTGGTTGATCTCCCGCTCCATTCTTCTCTCACTCGTGAACAAGACCCTGAGATTTTTGAACTCCTCCACTTGAGGCAGGAACTTCCCTCCAACCTGAAGAGGACAAGCCACCCTTTTCCGGTCGAGAACCATGGCCTCGGACTTGGAGGAGCTGATCTTCATCCCGGCATCCCAGTGCATGCTGTAGGTCTTGGCTAGAGGGGGCCAGCAGGACCATGTCTTCTGCAAAAAGAAGAGGCGAAATCCATTGGTCCCCAAACCAGACCCCCTCCGGCCCTTGGTTGCACCTAGAAATCCTGTCCATAAAAGTTATGAACAGGATCGGTGACAAAGAGCAGCCCTGCTGGAGTCCAACATGCACCGGGAACAGGTCTGACTTAGTGCCGGCAATGCGAACTCCTGCTCCACTTGTACAGAGTCCGGATGGCCCCTAATAAAGGGTCCCCGATTCCATACTCCTGGAGCACCCCCCACAGGGCACCACAAGAGACACAGTCGAATGCCTTCTCCAGATCCAAAAAACACATGTGGACTGGTTGGGCAAACTCCCATGAACCCTCGAGTACCCTGCAGTGGGTATAGAGCTGGTCCAATGTTCCACGGCTGGGACGAAAACCACACTGCTCCTCCTGAAGCCGAGGTTCAACTATCGGCCGGACTCTCCTCTCCAATACCCTGGCATAGGCCTTACCAGGGAGGCTGAGGAGTGTGATCCCCCTATAGTTGGAACACACCCTCAGGTCATCCTTCTTATGAAGGGGGGCCACCACCCCAGTCTGCCAGTCCAGAGGCACTGTCCCTGACCACCACGCAATGTTGAAGAGGCGTGTCAACCATGACAGCCTTACAACATCCAGAGACTTGAGGTACTCATGTCGGATCTCATCCACCCCCGAAGCCCTGCCGCCACGGAGCATTTTAACCACCTCGGTGACTTCAGCCTGGGTGATGAAAGAGTCCAACCCCAAGTCCCCAGCCTCTGTTTCCACCAGGGATTTCGTGATGGCAGGATCGAGGAGATCCTCAAAGTACTCCTTCCACCGCCCGATAATGTCCCTAGTCTAAGTCAGCAGCTCCCGTCCCCGACTGTAAACAGCGTTGGCGAAGCACTGCTTCCCCCTCTTGAGGCGCCGGATGGTTTGCCAGAATCGCTTTGAGGCCAACCGGTTGTCCTTCTCCATGGCCTCACCGAACTCCTCCCAGGCCCGAGTTTTTGCCTCCGCCACAGCCCGGGCTGCGGCACGCTTGGCCTCACGGCACCCGTCAGCTGCCTCAGGAGTCCCACAAGCCAGCCACAGCTACGGGCAGCAGCATCGACAATAGATGCGGAGAACATGGTCCACTCGGACTCTATGTCTCCAACATCCCCTGGAATCTGGTCGAACCTCTCCCGGAGGTGGGAGTTGAATACATCCCTGGCCGAGGGCTCTGCCAGACGTTCTCAGCAGACCCTCACTATGCGCTTGGGCCTGCCAAGTCTGTCCGGCTTTCTCCTCTTCCAGCGCATCCAAATCACTACCAGGTGGTGATCAGTGGACAGCTCAGACCCTCTCTTCACCCGAGTGTCCAAAACATGCGGCCGAAGGTCTGACAACATGACAACAAAGTTGATCATCGACCTACTGCCTAGGGTCTCCTGGTGCCAAGTGCACTGATGAACACCCTTATGCTTGAACATGGTGTTTATTATGGACAATCCGTGTCTAGCACAGAAGTCCAGTTCAGATCAGGAAGGCCATTCCTCCCAATCACGCCTCTCCAGGTGTCACTGTCGTTTACCACATGGGCGTTGAAGTCACCCAGCAGAATAATGGAGTCCCCTGGAGGGGCAATATCCAGCACCCCCAACAGGGACGTCAAGAAGGCCGGGTACTCCGCACTACTACTCGGCCCGTAGGCCGAAACGACAGTCAGAGACCTGTTCCTAAGCCGAAGGTGCAGGGATGCGACCCTCTCATCCACTGGGGTAAACCCCAACACGAGACGGCTGAGCTGGGGGGCAACAAGCAAACCCACCCCAGCCCGCCGCCTCTCCCCGTGGGCCACTCCAGTGTAGAAGAGAGTCCAGCCCCTCTCAAAGAGATGGTTTAGAGAATCCACGCTGTGCGTGGAGGCAAGCCCGACTGTTTCTAGTATCTCTCGACCTCCCGCACGTTCGGGCTCCTTACCCCCCAGTGAGGTGACATTCCATGTCCCCAGAGCCAGCCTAGGCATCCGGCAATCGGGCCGCCGAGGTCTCCACCTTCGTCCGCTGCCCAATCCTCTTTACACCGGTCCCTCATGGTTCCCCCTGCAGGTGGTGGGCCCACTGGGCCCACATCTAAAAATCTGAAAAGTGGCATGCATTTGTATTCATCCTTCTTGACTCTGATTCCCATAAATAAAACCCATTGCAACCAATAGATTTTAAAAGTCACTGACCTAGTGAATAGAATCCACCTCCTGGTCCGAATAATTTCAACTCAGTATGAATGTTAGTTTGTGGCAAGAAGAGGCTAATTGTTGAAAGAAGTTCCATTTGGAGTTTGCCACAATCCATGTAGGACAAAGCAAGAGCTTTGATCAGATGAGACCAAAGTAAAACTGTTTGGACTACATTTAAAAAGTGAGGTGTGGCAGAAAACTCACACATCATCCTGAATGCACAATCCCCACAGTGAAACATGGTGGCAGCAGCATCATGTTGTAGAGAAGTCATTTTTTTTAGCAGGGACTATAAAACTGGTCCATTTTCATTTGAATAGGGAGCAATCCTAAAAGAAAACCTCTTAGTGGTTGGAAAAGACTTGAGACTGTGGTGGACGTTCATCTTCCAGCGGGAAAATGACCCTAAGCAGACAACCCAGGCTTAAACATAACAATCAAAACATATTGATGTGTTCGAATGGCTCAGTCAAAGTCCAAACCTAAATCCAGGGGAGAATCTGTGGCACGATTGGAGAATTACTTTACAGAAGCTGTCCAGCCACTACGACTGAGATTGAACTATTCAGTAAAGAAGAGTGGGGAAAAAGACCAGTTTCTAGATGGGAGAAACTCGATGGGAAAAACTCTCTCTAGATGAGAGTTGTAAGTGCTTTGAATAAATTTAAGTTTTGGAGCTTCCTGGCATTGCAAACAAAAGGAAAGGGATATTCTCTCTTATGTCTAAAATAGTATGTACTGGAGCAAATAGGTTTTCAAACCCCCTGAGAGCCCTCAGAACAGTTTGGGCCTAAAATCCCAATTGATGCAGCCTTTTCATGTTCCTTTGAAGGGATAAGACAGAATTTCCTTTCCTGTTTTTTTAGGCATATTCTTGATTCTTCAGGACATTAACATCTCCCACAGTGAGAAAATCTAATTGTTTTTGGGCTCACATCAAACCTTCTTAAGCACTCTGCAATAGGTAGCACAATAGTGTCACCCCATTGTGTATTTATACTCACACACACAGAGACACACCTTACAAAACACAAATGACACATGTGATGGGTCCAATCAATAGAGGTGAGTCATCTGGATTAGATTAGTTAACAAGGTGGGACCAAGTAAAGAGCTCAATGAGAAAGAGTGAGGAAAAGGGGAAGTAAATGATAAGAAAGCAGCTGACATATTAAAGCCTTCATGTTCCTTTAGTGAGTTCACACTTTGTGACATTGCGACTAAAAACTTCAGTCAGAATTAGAATCAGCTTTATTGGTCAAGTTTGTGCATGAAAACAGGGAATTTGACTTCGGTTCCACTTTGCTCTCAATGAACAGACAGAGTTTATCATAAATATATAAAATACATTAAACTAGGGTAAATGGAGTTTAATTGATATGGTACAATGCATTCAATGCATTATTTTGATTTTATTTAACAGACCAATAGAAAGTAGTTCATAATTCTGAAGTGGAACGAAAATAATATTTTTGTTCTATTTTTAGTTTTCTATTTCTAGTTTTCTATTTTTTTTAATAAATGTAAATCTCAAAAGTGTGGTGGCATTCGTAATTAGCCCCCTATAATCCCCCCAAAAATTGAGGGCAACCAGTTGCCTTCAGAAAAAAACAGAACCTTCTAACCTACATGCAAAAAGTTATGTGAGGAATAAAACTAACACTGTACTACACACTGAACACGCCACCCCACCCTAAAACATGGTGGTGGTAGCATAAGGCTGTGGCAATGATTTTGTTCAGCAGGCAATCAGAAGCAGGTCAAAATTGATAGGAAGATGGATGGGGCTAAAAACAGGTTGAAACAGACTGATCCTAGAAGAAAACTGTCTGAAAAATACTGGGGGCTGGATGAAGCTTCACCTTCCTGCAGGACAATAATTCTAAACATCCTGTCAGTGCTACATTAGAATGGTTTAGGTCATTGATTCTTAATTTTGGACCTCAGGGCTCACTTGTCATTCATGCTACAGATATGTGTCTGCTCCAGCAGATTCAAATGCTTGCATTTCCTAATCAGCATGCCACTAGAAGCCTGTTAATCATACATTCATTTAAGTGAACACCTGAGATATGCAAGATAAGGTGTCTTTAAGACCACGATTGAGAACAGCGGGTTTAGATGAAGGTATAATTATGTGTAGAAAATGGTCCTGTCAAAGTCCAAATGTAAATACATTTGAGTCTGTGTCAAAACTTGAATATTGATGTTGACCCAGATGCTCTCTAGTAACTGTGCTGGTAGAGACATACCCCAAAAGACTTGGAGTTGTAATTGCATCAAAAGGTGGTTCTACAAAGTGACTCAACTCAGGAGGGCTGAATACAAATGCATGCCACACTTTTCAGATCTTTATTTGCAAAAGATTTTGAAAACATATTCTCTTTTCGGTTCAATAATTGTCTATCTCATGAAATCCCAAAAGAACAAGAACAAGAACAAGAAGTTTGTGATTGTAATGTGACAATTTCTAAGTTCATGGGGAATAAATATATTTGCATGGGACTGTTAGTGTGGGATACATGACTCAAAGTCATCCGTGGGAATGTAATTTGTTGTGACTCCCAATGTCACCCATTTCTTACCGTCCATCCAGACTGATTGACTCCTGCAGAAATAAGCCTTCAACATCACATAACATCACAGATCCCGAAGGGGAAACGAAAGCCTACATCTTTCCGTCCCCCTTTCATTTTTTTTTTCCTGAACGCTGGCGGCTGTTTAATAACCAGGTTGGGAGGGGAAGTTGAAGATAGTAATAAAAAGGCGGGTTGGGGGAGTGTGAGGGTTAGGATGACATCTGTACTTGCTGTGATGGACGTTTCTATAAGAGACACGGAAGCAGAGACTGTGACCGAAATTTCTATCATAAAAATATATTCCACTGCCTCCTCTCCACGATGTGCTCTAAAGGGACACAATAGGGCAGGAAATGCCATTCTTCAAGCTCCTGTACTTTTCTCATCCTGGAATAATGTATTTATCTTATCTGTCTCAGTATTCTGTCCTCTGTCCTGGTGTAGGAGTTATGCCAGAACAAAAGGCAGCACTGATAAAAATCTCCTCAAATCTACCCTGCGGTGCTACATTTGTCACTCCCCTGCAGACAGAAGTGGACATATGAGATGCCATGGATAAACCTCTGAGCTAGCCATTGTATACTTACGTAACATGTTTGTATTTAAGGAGGTGAAGAAAAATAGATGGAAAGATCGAGCTACATGAAAAGTCGGTTAAGAAAATAAGAGCACAAACCCAAGCAGAAATATGCAGTATATCACTGACTATAATGATATCACTGGCAAACAGGCTGAGAAAAAAACTGCAATAACCATGAAATGTCACAGTAGGTATGGAGTGCTGAGTATGCCACTACACAAAAAAAACGTGTGGTGATTGTTTTCTTGGCCGATGTCTGAGCAAAGCTCTCACCTGCTTATTTTATTTCCTTTTCTTCCTGCTCACCTCACAACATAAAAGTGACCAAATACCATTTTTAAAAGCCCTAGAAACCAATTGCAGTCTAGTCCAATGTAATGTTTGATGAGAAAAAGTAATAATGCTTCTATGAATGAAAAGTTTTGCGCAATTCATTTTAATGTAGCCACTGGTATACTCCCTTTAAAAATAGATTTTTAATCTCAGTGGGACTTTATCCTGGTTAAATAAAATAAAAAATAACTAGCATCTGTCAGTATAAGGAAAATCCGTCGCCTACACTGTATAAAACGACACATAACCTTTGTTTTCCACTATCTTACAATAAATCAAAGTAAAATCACAGATTAGTCCCTATATAAAAATGGGCGTCTTATTCACAGAACAAAAGCGAATGACTGTGAGGATGCTGGCTTAAAGCTGGTAAGAGAGTGTGACTGTCCACAGTAAAACAAGTACTGTACTGACATAGGCTAAAAGGCCACTCAGAGAGGAAGAGGCCATGACTCAAAGTAGTTAAAAGAGCCAAATCACAGTTTGCAAATGCACTAAGGGACAGCGACCTTCATTTTTTGAGACACATTCTGTGGTTTGGTGAAAACCAAAATTATAATGACATTTGTAACCTTTTTAGGACAAAAGAGAGAAGCTTGCAAGCCTGAAAACAGAGTGGCTTAGGGACAAAAAAGTCAATGTTTTGGAGTGGCCATCACAAAGCCATGGTCCCAATCCCATAGAAAATGGGACCATTTCTCTTGACCATCCAATCTTTTCCCATGTTCTTTTGAAAATAATTCTTTGATACCAAATCAGTTTGAAGGCAGAGAACTTAATAGATATTTTAAGCTTGAATTGTTCTGGTCAACCACCTCATGACAGCTTTTTTAGAGTAAGCGTTGTTAAAACGAGACTGAGATACTCTGAGATACTTGAAAATCTGTGCATAAAAATTCTCAGAGCCTCTGGACTTTATCACCTGAGCGTGCATTGTTACAAGTCATCATTTGACTTGTTCTGAGTCTCGTTTCTACTCTGACAATTTGGGATAAAGTATCTGCTCAAACTGGTTGTGTGTACAAGTGTTGATATTTCAAGAATGCAAAATGTATTTCTCAGGAATCTCATTAAATGACTTTAAAAAGCAGGGTTTGTGTGACAGAAAGTTTTTCACAGTTTTGAAATTCTAGTTTTTTTAAACTGTTAAAACCTTTCAAAACTGTTCCTAGTAATGCAGAAACTACTGAGCAAAACAAAAGCTTTACAAAGTTGTTTGTACTTTAATAACCTGAAATGCCTGCACTAAACCTTAAAGCCATTCAACAAAAAGGAACAATGTTATCCCTGAGGATAATAAGTAAATCTTATTAACGCTTTTCTGGCCAAGTGGCTATTATTGGCATTATTGTTTGTATGATTTTGTGTTTTCAGGCTTATGGAGAGTCTGTCAACCATACTGTAGCACAGAAGTTAAAAACAGGGTTTCAATATTTCTGTATTATTATCTCTAAATCTAATTGGATTATTCAATAGAAACATTTGCAAATATGTCGTTCAAACCACCTTTAGGATTTTGATAAGATCCCATGCAAAGTGTGACACAGACTCCAGAACTTGTTGTGAAATGTCACCTAACATTACACCCCTCCAAAAGCTGCTGCACGTCCAAACAGAGTCACACACATGCATACAAATGCCCACACTGGAAAAACTAATACATACACAGGTGTAATAACTATGTTTGTGTGTGCGTGTGTGTGCATGCATGGGTGTGCATGCATCTGTGTGTGTGTTCATGCATGCAGGCAGTGGACGAAAGTGGGTTTTAGCACTCATAATGGGATTTCACACTCCAAAATACACACACTCGGACACACACTAATGTTAAAGATAAACATGTCTGAAAGCTATGTGTGATCCCAGACAAATGAGCACACACACACACACACACACACACACACACACACACACACACACACTCACACACACACAGGGTCCCTGATGTAAAAGGATTTGTCAGGCTCCCACATTGTACACATGCAAAGCTAATGGACTCCGATATCCACCCAGTAACACCGTCTGTTTTAAATAAGTGTAGCTTCACCCACCTCACCGAGCAAGACACAGAAACAAAAGCACCACAGAACGGTGCTATTATGTGTCTGTCCAGCATCAGCGTAACATTTGTGCTGCAGTGGTCATTGTGACCCGTTTCTCTGGGGGTACTGTTAAACGGTGGACTCCACTGAAAATCAGTTTTTCAGATTTGAATGCTGGCTTTGAGAAGCTTGGAATTACCTTTTTTTGCTGTAAATTGTGCTAAAGTTAGACTAGCAACAGCTGCAACATTCACTGACTGTATTACATTCATTCCAATTCAATCCCAGTTATAAAACAATGCAGTCAAATTCAGTTAATGATGCCTACCGATAGAAAGTTTTATCAGGTAGGCCAGAAGATTGCATTGCTCTGACTTTGCCGCAATTGCTCCTCCTGAGAAAACATATGGCAACAGTGGATGGTTGATGCACATTATTAAAGCCAAATTACATTTTTTTTTCTCAAATTAGAGCTGGATTATAAACACAACATCCCACCTTGTAACTAGGAGGGGGCTTCCTGTTGATCCTGGAGCCCCACCCCTCGACCTGACTCCAGGATGGTGCTCTAGCCTTCCTAATCTGTATGAGTTTCACTCATTTCTGTTGCTTTATTACAATTTAATACAATTAGACATGGCCCTAAACCTAATTAGATTATTATTCTAGATTCTTAGAAAATCTAGAAGAACAAAAAACAATATTGTTAAAAGAACAGCACTAGCCATGATTATTTGCCAATTATATTTCTATTTAGAAATATTTCTGGTCACACCAAACACACACAGTCAGGGTGAGGACACTAAGGAAGCCCAATCCATCACTCCTATTAACCAGTTAATATCAGATTGTTATATTAGATTAGATATCAGATTGTCAGTCAGTCAGTCATCTTCTATACCGCTTCTTCCATAGTGGGTCGTGGGGAAGCTGGTGCCTATCTCCAGCAGTCTATGGGCGGGAGGCAGGGTACACCCTGGACAGGTCATCAGTTCATCACAGGGCAACACACAAACAACCATGCACACACTACTTCGCACACCTAAGGTCTCTAGCTTAAGTCTGTGTATAAAAATCAAAGAACAATATTGTTATAGATAGCATTACTATATTACTATCTCTAAAGCAGCAGGAATAACTGTTGCTTTTCTGAATAAATAAAAGCAATTCATGTTTGTTCAAAAAAATAAAACTGGCATATGTCTGACCCTATCCCTAAAGACAATATGTCGTGGGAGGCCCTAAAAGGAGCCAAAGCCTTGGACAACATAGCCCCAAGGTTCAGAGGTGGGCTCAAAGCCCTCCACCGCATTGGGTTGGTGATTCTCAGGAAGGAGAGTCTGCTCTGGAGCCGTGGTTCTTAACCAGAAAATGGTTTACTGCTCTTTCCAGGTCTGGCACCAGTCTCTGCCTCATAAAGATGAGTTCAGCTTTCTGGGTGCCTTGTTTACCAGTGATGGTAGGATGGAGTGTGAGATAGATTGATGGGTTGAGATTCTCATCTGCAGTAATGTGGAGCTGAGCCAAAAAGTGAAGCTCTTCATTTGCCATTCTGCTGACTCTCATCTATACTCCTGAGACGCGGATCATGAACGAAAGAACGAGATCCCTGATAAAAGCAGATAAAATGAGCTTCCTGTGTCTGGTGGCTGCACTCAGCCTTAAGCCTTAAGCTGAAATACTTTTGCCATAAATTCACAACTCTCAACCCCCCCCATTACTGATCACTTTGGCCTTTCACATGATACATTTTGATCTGCCAAGATCACAGGTCCTGTGTGCTTTAACAGCTTGATCTGAGATTGCAGACCCAGAAGGGCATGGTTTATAACTCGTAGCTTTCACCTGAGTAATGAGTGAGACATGGCATTGAACTTTACTTTGCAATCTTCATTCAGGCTTTTCAAATCCATTCAGTGATTTCAATTGAAGCAAAGTTGTTGTGCATCATACTCAATATGTCATCACCTTCAACAGATCCTGCTGAGCAACATGTTTCTAAGATCAGATGGGCTCTGGAGGTTCTGCTCTGGGAGGACGGTTTAGACACAAGACTGGCTGCAGGCAATATTTATCCCTTTTGGCGTGGTAACACCTTTTGATCCCCAGAATTAACTGGAGAGAGATGTTTTGGTGTATCTCTCCAGTCTTTTCCCTCTCCAGCCTTGTTTAAGACATTTTATTCAAAACATTACTGATACAAATATACAATTTAAGAGATGGCACCCTGTATGTTGTATAGTCAGTGAACCTGTAGAAGTTGTGAGTTGTGCTTCTGTAATGTGCAAAAATGCTAGTCAACTTATATTTGCATTGCAAATATTTTTTAACGTTTTGAAAAAAATAACTACCAAACTCAAAAAGTTGACCTTTTTTACCAATATTAACATTGTAGGAGATTATTTAATAAAAAACAAAAAGTGATTTTCAACTAGAAAGAAACAAACTACCAAATTAGGTTGTGGTCATTTTAACATTCTGTGGTCATTTTAACATTCAAGGAAAGTTTTCTATAATCTCAGTAGGTTACTAGATAATAGTTTATTTATATACCACGTTTTTTACAGACAGATTTCACAAAGTGCTTCACAAGAAGGGCAACCGAACAAAACACACAGCAATGTACAATACAGAAAACATTTTGTGACCCCAAGTAATAATATCCACCAGCAGGAAGTCACTCAGAGCAATTTTGATCAGATGTCATAATATTTTTTGAGTCAACTGCCCCAGGTCATCAGAACCAAAGTAAAAGGAAATTTGAGAGTAATAACCAAAACTAAAGTAAAAGCATTTTATGGCATTTTATCTGCATAATTCATCGAAAACACTTTACTAAAAAAGAAATAAATGGATGTTTTACCATATAGATATAAAATGTTTTGTTTATTGGTAGAAAATGGAAGTAGGAAGACACAAAATGACATTGGGATCGCAAACTGACTCAGAACAATCCAAATCTCATGAAACCTTTTAGTCTTTATACAGTGTTTGATTATTGGACTCATTTAAATGGTTACATTAACTGTAAAATTAAATTTAAAAACCAACATAACGTAGTGTATCTCAGAGCGCACCAATACACCATTTTGTAGTTTTGTCTGTAGTTTTAATCTGACCAACGTTCCCTCATTGTGTTTCTTTCCACATCATTTCAGAAGCATCGCCAATTTTCTCATAAAACAGTCCCTGTAAAATGCAGCCAATTTGAGAAAAGGTCAAATCAAACCAGCAGCTCTGTTGTAGGAATCTGTTGTCAGAGCATTCAGTAAAATCTGCGACGTCTCCACTGAGAAAGCAGAGGCTATGTGCTCTGTTACCTAGACCGTGTTATGGGTCTGTCTAAAAACTTTTTGTAGAGTTTGGCTGCAGAACTTTACCCGACAAATTACAGAGGCTACGTACCATAACTCAGAGAAAAGCACCTAGCTTTTTCATCTCTCTCTCTCCATTTCTATGGCGAGAGAGACAAACACTTGGGCACTGGAACAATCACACATGGCTCACAGCAACTGAAGAAGCATCACTTAGACACCTCAAGCTGTTCATTTCCTTCCTGTCTGGATGCATGCAGCCAACTGTAAAATATGACCAAAGCACGATCAGGAAGTCTGCTGAGCACCAACACAAATAAAAAAATCAGTTATGGCTGCAATATGTATTTGTTGTTTGTTGTCTGTGAAATGCATCAGGGACAGAAGCAACTATGCTTGCTTCTGTCTTGGAGTTAAATTAGATAAATGATGGCAACAAGGTGCAAACTTTGTTCTTTTTCTCCTATTATTTATATCTCCTATTGTGGAACACAATGAGTCGTACAGCAACCCGACAGGGATTACATTTGAGCCACACTGTTCTCCAGGCTCCATCAGACGTTCGGTACGAAGAGAAAATAAAAACCTTTACAGCTGGTTTCTGAGTGGCAGATCTTAACTGAGATTTATGTCACTTATTGGAACTAAAGCAGCAGAGCAGTTTATCTGTCAGTCAATTCCTCATAGATAGATCCAAATGGCTTGTTTTTGATGACACTTAAGCAAAAACAAATGGGCAGCTTTGATGATTTATCACATGTTTAATCTGTTGATTGTGTCCTTCTAAACTAGGAGCTGGTAACCAGAAAAATGACTTGGCAATCTAACTGGCCTGGGTCAGTTCGCTCCATCACTGATGTGTATCCCCATTTCATTGCCAGGCATTGCCCTTTCATCCTTTCCTATTTCCGTTTTGCACCAATAAACACACCGTTTTATAATCCATGTAAGTAATCCATTGGGTATCTGTTTCTTTTTCTTTATAAACTATAGAGATGTATAGTCGTAAATATCAGGTATAAACCTTTTTTATTACACCCATTTTCCATTTTATTTTTTCTAATCCCTTATTGGGCTAATTGACTTAATGCGACTAAACAAAACTAACTCTGTGGAGATATTATGCATTAAAGCTGACTATGACTAGTTGGCAGATGACAGAAGTATGTTGGTTGTCAGACTGGATGTGAAATCTTCCTCTAGCAATGTAGTCTACAACAGTATGAAATGGTCAAAAGGCTGAATGTCCAGAACAAAGTCCTGAACTTGGGATAAATAAAGAGAAAAAATGGAAGACCTTAATATAAATCCAGTTGACCAAGAATATAGCATTGTTACTAACTAATTTGAGATTGTGCATTGTGAGGAAAAGGCTTAAGATGAAACACTTCTAAGATGCTATTTATTGTTTATGGCCAAATTGACTTAAATCATAAGATCCTTCAAAATCCCAGTAAAAAGTGTGAGGGGTCAAGATGATGTTATCTGATGTTTGTCCACCTTTCTCTGTCACGTTTTCTTTCCATTAAACTTTATGCTTGCATGTAGCTTTCTGAACAGCCAGGTTCTTTTGAAACAGCTTTTTTGAATTGTGTTGCTGAACTATACTGTATATCTTTCTGATAGTGTTCTACTTCACTGTGATGAACGAGTATGTGTAGTTCTCCAGATAAAGTCACGTGATGAGAACCCCTGGACAGTGCTTCACAAGACAGACTTCACTTTAATGAAAATTCCTGTGGCGTTTTATTATCATAAGATCTGATGCCACTAGATCTATATCTCTTTACACCTGTAGGTATAAAAGAAAGCATCAGGAGTCATCACAGTGCACCAAAACCAGGAGTTTGTTATACCTGCAGGTTTATTTACACCCCATTATATCTCTTGAATCTTTGTATATCATCAGTATCAACAGTATACACTTTGTGTATCAACAGTATGAGCTGCTTTTAGAGATCTTAATCATGCCAGCACTTTGAATATGAGAATCCGAGCCTTTAAATCTCAGCTATGTCGACTGGAGAAATCCATTTGCAGCTCTACACTGAACTGGATAAAAGGTAATGCACAGATAAGTATTACAAGTGTTCTACTAATACTCAAACAAAACATTAAATATTGACAGATCCACAGATCCAGTCTTATTTGGCTTCAGTTCTTCAATGCTTCTCTGTTTTGTCAGTTAGTCTGACAAAATGTTTGTGGTTTTACTTTAAATCCTGCTGAGGGTCTCTTTTACAGTTTGGTCAAACATCCCTAAACTCTCAGATTAAATAAATTCTGGCAGCATTCTTCATAAGCAGCCTTTATTGATCTAGGTAGTGGTGCATATTCCTTGCGGATCTAATAGTGTTGTGTTTATTTTAGTGAAAGTACAGCTGAAAATAATCCCCTTCACAGTAGCTGCAGGGCACCTATACTCTCAATGACACAACAGGACGATGGATCGCATGTTCTCTCCCTCTCTCTCACACACACACACACACACACGCACACACAATTATTATGCTTGGGTTAAAGCATTAGTATTCCTCTATAGTTGTGGTGTGTCAGCAGAAAGTGTGCAAACAGTAAATATATGGTATGTACACAAAGACCTTCAGGAGCTTTTATTAATCTTAACCTGTCTCAGAGTGAAAAAGTGGTGCGCTCACTTAAGGTGTGAATGAGTGGGTGAATTTCTTTGAATTGTTACATAACCTGAAATAAATATGACATAGTTTCACATTTCTACTTTAGTCATTAAAAAAGTATGATTGGGTTGATGGATTTGAAAGAGCAGTTACCCACAGTGTGAAAACCAGAGAAAAGTGAAGTGACTGAGTAGGACCTTCAGGGTGTGTTTCCAGTTTACACTGAGGTCCGGTAAGAAAACAACCAGAGAACCTGCTGAAGGGTGATGTTCACCCAAGGCTCAGTAATGCTTTACAGTAAAGTTAGTCCTCGTGGTATGATCCCACAGCGGAGGTAGTGCAGCAAAAATAGCAGGAAACATTAATGCTGGCCGTGATAAAAAGCAAAGAAAACTGTAGTTTGCAGCACATATGGCTGCAAGCTAGTCAAAGTGAGCATAAAGAGCCCTGTTTACCAAGAGCGAGCATGAGAACATCAGAATTCAAACATGAAGAAAATGGAGGAAGGTGGTCTGCTCTCACAAATGACTTTAAAGTTATTGAAAACATAATTGTGTTTGTTATTAGCTGGAGGAGAGAAACTGGGCAGAAGCTTGATCGCAAAAGGCAACATATTTTCTTAGGCCTGTGTGATTTTTCCAACTTTTAGCCATCCTGGCACAATTTAAATACGACCTTCAGCCACAAACATGGCAGGCATAGAGAGAGCACAGAGAAAGAGAAAACTCAGTTATAAGGAAAGCCAAAAATAACAGTGTGGTATACATCCCAAATCGAATGCATTCAGTATTTATTATTTAGGCTTTTATTAAAAATAGCACACATAAACATGGCTATATTTTACATTTAGTACTTCCATGTTTTCATGTATAAACATGACATTAGCTTTTTCCAACACATCTTTGAAAAATAAAGAGAATGCATTACATATCAAACAAATTCAGAATAGATGACACTCCAAATCTATTCAAAGAAACCTACGTAATAAACAGGCAGTGTTTGGTTTGCCTCAGAAATCAGAGCTCTGACATGGGAATGACGTCACATCCGAGTCGAGTCTAGTCCAGCTGGAAGTCACAAAAACACTGGAACATGCTAAAAGTTATTAGCAATACGAGGCAATATCAACACTACGAACTGTAAATGAAATAAACATGTCACCCCTTTGTTATGAAGAGCAGCACTGAAAGAAAAAAGTAGTTAGCCTTATAAAAAAGAATCTTACAGTTATTTTATCTGTGATATAATGTAAGAATTATATTATATCATAGCCTTCTTTACCTCCTGCCATTGTTGGTTAATAAATGGTCCTTAGGTTCTACACCAGACCAAAGATGTATGGTTCCCGTCTTCCTTTGTGTTTTTCCTTCCAAATGTGATGAAACACTTAACATCTGACTCCCTGTGTTTTGCAAACACCACTGAATCGGTAGAATTAAACCCTGCCTTTCACTGCTAAATATTTTTGGTTTCCTCTTTTGGATGCATGCATAAACCTATAAAAATATTTGTTTGGCAGCAATGTGCAATTCTAAGATGAATAAGAGAAATCAATGAGAAGAATGTGCCATCTCTGGCTTTCTTCCATTTACAAGATACCAAAGCCGTGCAATTCTTTGGTGAATCTGGACCTGAGAGTCAGATCTAATTACTCTGCATCAATGTTGCAGGATCCCTTTTGTGAAAGATTGATACACAAGTTTTAAGAAAATCTCCTTACCTCTGGCATGAACCCTTCAAGGTAAAATCAAAATTTCTAATTTCATGTCTGCATTAATGTGCAGAGGCCTGCTTTAGAGATGTGTGTCTGGATAATGGCGAGAGCAGTGATTGATGGAAAGGTTAATCATTCCAGACAGATGGTATGTGCTGCTAAATCTACACCAGGTGAAGTCAGACTCTGTGTGTGTGGAGACTCTGTGTTGATACATCACGGCATGCATGTCTGCTTAAGCTGTAATGAACGAGTGTTTGCCACCTGATTGCCCATGAGAGTAGAGAGAACCGTCCAGTCAGGCATTGTGGGTACCAGCGTGTTGAAACACGAAAACATTGTCTCTTCCACGTAAAGTTAGCTGTGAGACTGTTTGCAGGAAGACTGCTGTGTGACTTGAAACCTAAAGCAAGCCGAGGTCAACACCTCATCTTGCCAGACTTTCAACTAAGTCCATACAAATCTGCTATAATCACGCCGAGTTCACTTCACTCAAGCTGTGATTTCAGGGGTGTGATTGCACTTACTGAACATGGAACGGGGAAAATATGTGTGTCTCGGTGTGGGTTTGTCTCGAATCTCATGAGATTTAGTAAATCTTTTCTCTAAACTTCAGTTGATCTAATGAGATACATTTTACCCAACACACACACACACACACACACACACACACACAGACACACACATTTTTTAATCACAGTTCTTTGCTTTGTGTGACCTGCATTACAGCTCATACCCTTCCACACATTTCTTACATTAAACATGATTCTGTGCAAACAAAAAGCTCCTGCATGAGCAAAATCAGCAAGAAAGGCAGCAGGCCAAAATATTGTGATTTATGCATTATTACATCCTGTTAAGAAAACCCAAGAAACCAGGACAGAAAGTCAAAGGCAGGAAATAAGGGGTGAGGAGGGGATGTGAGCGAGATAAGAGAAACAAAAGATTTTTATCATCACAGGCACAATATGTGCTGGATTTGTATTTAGGGCACATTTTTCTTTTATGGTGAAACTTTTTTGAGCGTCAAAGATTCCTGTTGAATAAGCATGAATGGCATATTTTTGATGTCAGTTTTTTGTAGATCATGTTGCATCGTGAACCAGTAGGGGGTCACAGAATGCTGAATCAAAGGTTTACTCGGGTAAATTTTTTTTTTTCATCACAAAGGTGACTCCTTTCACACCCAGCTATAAGCATTCCTGAGTATGTAATAGCTTGGCAGGGACCAGTTACCAGTCTGAGGGTACATCAAGGTTTTAAAAGGTTACAGCTTTACAATTGTTAGCTTTCCATTCACAGACGGTGTTGACTTGACTAGAGATTTCTCCAGCTTCTGTGTCTCCATCCTACCACTGAGCAGTGACATTCAGCTGGATGAAATGTATATGTATCCCTTGATTAATAGAAAGTTAAATTTGGCTGTTTGGAAATATTTCTGGTCAACAAAAATACAGTTATGGTGCCATCCTCACTTGTCTGAAAGGGCACATGTTAGCATTTTTACAACGTCTTCTTTTAATTCAGGCTCGTAGCTCACAAGATTTTTGTTTATTTCCATAACCAAATTTAAAAAAATAGGTTAAGAATTGTAAAAAAATAAACAAAAAAAAGACATTAAAGTGGCAGATGAATGATGATGGTATTCTTGGACCCTGAATTTGGGAATTAATTGGTGACACAATTGCAACACAAGACAATTGTAATGATTTCCAATTCTCCGGCTTAATCATAAAGAGGCCGTTTATATGTTGGTATTTATCCAGTGATGAGGAGGACATCAGGAGAATTGTTGTCTGGGAGCAGTAGCTTGGAGACTCATTAAACAGGCACGCTCTGGAAAGAGCCCAGTCTACTTGTAATTCACCACATTGACAATGGGTTGCTGGTGCCAAAACGTGTAGCTTGAAACTGATTGATTTCTGGACCTGTTCTGATTGGCATTATACAAAAAACATTTGTAAATTGTAGTTACTGACTCTGTGTCTACCTGTGACAACTTTCTGGAGAGGGGCATCGTCCGAGCTTCTGCTGGCAACAACTTAATGCTCACCCTCTACCGATAATCCACATGGCCCCGTCTTTCAGTGTTTAACCCTTTCTCTCTCCTAGACATAGCTACTGACGGAGCTTTTACTGTAACTAACTCTATGTGCTCTCTTCAGACTCTAACATTGAAAACTGGCTCAGAGTTTATCTGTTCTTTCTTTCTAGGTGAAACGACTAAAGGAGCTACATCCATTAACATTTACCTTTTCCTTCCCATAGAAAGTACTCCTAGATCAGTGCTTCTTTGTTCTCTTTGTGTCTCTGCTCTGTTCTCTCTAACACCCAGTCGGTCGTGGCAGATGGCCGCTCTCACTGAGCCTGGTTCTGCTGGAGGTTTCTTCCTGTTAAAAGGGAATTTTTCCTCTCCACTGTCGCTACATGCATGCTCAGTATGAGGGATTGCTGCAAAGTCAACGCCAGTGACTGTCCACTGTCTCTACATGCTCATCCGGGAGGAGTGAATGCTGCAAGTCACTGACTGGATGCAATCTGATGGGTTTCCTTAGATAGACAAACTTTTTATCCAATTTGAATAAATAACAGAATCTGACTGCACTGTTCAATGATTCGGATTAATTGTAATGCATGTACCTGACTTTTGTGAAGTGCCTTGAGACGACATGTGTTGTGAATTGGCGCTATATAAATAAACTGAATTGAATTGAATTGTACAATATGGTACATATACACTATACATTTTTAGAGTTTATGTGAATGTTTGATATATAAAGACAAGAGACCATGCCAATTTAAATAAAGCAGATATACAGTTGAGCAATAAACAATTTATTACATTTAAAATTATTTTCATTTAACCAAGAAGTTTGTTTCTGACTGGAGATGAGACATGTATCTAAAAAATGTTAATGAAACACTGAAAAAGCAGTATCAAGTTTGAAAAATCTAACTTATCTCATGCAAGAACCCCTTTCCAGAATCAGTGAAAAAATTCTTTATTGTCGGCGATCAAACACTTGTTCTGATTGCTGACCGACTTTTTGAATGTTTCCACTGGTATCTGGATGATAAACCTTTGGCGGTGAGTTCCATGTCTGTGGGGCTGGAAGACCTCCTTGCAATCACCCTAATCTTTAGCTCCCTCTAAAGATTCTCTTTCAGGTTTAAGTGGGGGTTTTGGCTGGGCTGCTTTAAAACATTATTACTTCCAGCCAGAAGAAACATGCTAGTTACATAATAATAAAAAACCTTTAAACCTAAATGTGCTAAGAGTATGGATAAATATGGCCTTAACTGCCTGTTGGTCCTCTTAAGCCAGACAATAGCTACAACATCACTATTTAATTTAAAAGTTTGTTTTGGGACAAATATGTACTGGTGTGCTCTTTTTTGTTGTTTTTTGCATTATTATATATCAGTTAATAATCATTGACAATAGGTTCCAAAATGTAAAAAATGAATAAGTATAAAAGAGCAACATATTAACGTATTGGAACTCTTTATGCAAAAACTGGATCCAATTTTTTACTAAGCCAAAACAAAGCAGCTTGAGTGACATTGCCAAGTGTCACGATTACAGTTTCTATTAGTTTGACCAATGTCCTTTTGCACTGTTGCTGTTATCTTTGCTAAGCCAAGCTGCTCATATTCTCTGCATTATCTCTGTGCTGTTGAATACATGCCTAACGCGCTCATTTTAAAGAGGGTCATTCAGGACCATTTGGATGCATTAAAATGCCTGTTGGTCTTTTAATATCTCCACAGAACACGAGATGCATCCATAAAATCAAAGGCTACTGAGTGGAGCAGCCTGTTCTGCCAAAGTAATCAGACCAGAAGATTTCTATTTTGTTGAAATGTCTTTCCTGGGTCATATTCACCATCAAATGACAACAAAGTTTAATGAATTAGTATTGATATGGTTTTGGCAAGCATTAAGTTTGCAAGAAGACATTCGTCTAGGTTAAAATTATGTTTTGGTATTGCTGAGGACCCAAGTGCAAAGACAAGGATGGAAGGAGTATAGTGAAAAACACAATTTAATGAACAGAATGGACAGGCAAAATATGGTGAGGACAACAGAGGATCTGACATGGAATAACTGAACGAAGGAGTATTTGTACTGGGGACTATCATTACTGGCTACTACACAGGTGAGTAAATGAACAGATGGAAAACAGCTCTGGCAGAAGGAGATAAGGAAAGGTGAGGGAGAGACTTGTTAATTAATTCAAAACTGGAATTCATACACTAGATAGATTCATTATATACAGATGATATAGTTCTGCTAATTTAGGTGAATATAGCTTACAGTAAATGAAAACCCAAAATTCACTTTCTTTTAACATGTGTTGTGAATTGGCGCTATATAAATAAAACTGAATTGAATTGAATTGAAGATTACAAATTTACAAATAACCAATCAAAATTGATTTTTATACAGAAATGTTCTATTGTGGCCTACAAAATCATGGGGAAGACAGCTGGCTTGAAGAGCTGTCCAGCAGAGACTCAATTAAACTATCTAGAAGGAGGGTAAGTGAAAAAAGGTCATTGCTAAAGAAGATGGGTGTTCACTGGCTTCTGCATTCAAGCATGTTTATAGAAAGTTGAGTGGAAGGAAAATGTCTATTAGAAATAGGTGCACAGAACCAGCAATAACCTCAGCCTTGAGAAGATTATGAATCAAACCCATTTGAAAGTTAGGGGGAGATTCATGAATGTCTTACCTGGCTGCGATAAACAGAATAGGGACTGGGCTATTCCACAGTGAAGGCATCTTTTCAGATGACGGTAAATTTTGCATTTCATTTACAAATCAAGGTTCCAGAGTTTGGAGGAAGAGTGGACAGAGTCAGACCTCAAGTAGCTAGAGGTTCTGTTTGAAGTTACACAGTTAGTGATGATTTGGTGAGCCATGTCAGGAGCTGGTGTTGGCCCACTCTGTTTTATCAGGTCAAAACCTAAACCTCATTAAGAAGCTACAGAGTATTGTCTGAAGGAATATGGGAGACAGTAAAGCCAAAAATGCAGACAAGCAGAAGTTATTAAAATTAGTTAGTTGTTAAAGGCTGTTAAAGCAGCCAAGGGTTCCTTAGGCTGATTTCCTCCATGCCATGCTGCACTGATGCAGTAATTTATGCAACAGTAGGCACAACTAAGTATTAAGTGCATACATTGCACAGTAGATGGACATATACAGCCCAACATTCTGTAATAAAAATTCTTTTTAATTGGTTTTGTGTAATATTGTATTTTCTGAGAACCAAAATGTTACTTTTTCATTTGCTGTAAGCCTTAATGATCAAAATTAACCTTTTTAAGCCCCACTCCCCCAGAAACGGGGGAAGCTCGAGGTTCTTTTTTTTCTATGTTTACTGTTCAAACTTCCCTTACTTAAACATAGACGTGTGGTATTCTCTGAAACATCAGACTCTTGGCTAAAAGCTGATATACACCATTTCAAGAACACCAAACACAGTTAAAACTACAAGCAGTTGAATCAGAAAAATGCAGAAAGGAAACGCACTGTACAAAATGGATTCACCGGAAGTTTCGGCCTCTGCTTCCTGATTGGTGGGATTGATGTGAAAGACGTGGAGATAGCGTTATTCTATTGGCTCTAAGGATGAAAAGTAGGGGTCATTTGTGCAATTCGGCCAATCCAAACTCGAGTTATTGGCGTGCGTAATGTATGTTGTTTGTGTAAACACCGAGTATGCTGTAGCGCAAGGCGCAGTCGCTACAGCTGTTATGGTGCGTTCACACCGAACGCAGATTCTGCGAATATTTCGTGTCATTTGTGTGCTTTTGCTCGCTTGACATTCCGCGTGAACTCCGCGTTGCCAAATTGCAACAAGCGGCAACGCTTCGCCGCGTCATCAAATAGGAAGAGCTTCCATCTGCTGCTTGTGGTTTAAAAATGAACATGGCGGGACATGGATTTTAAAGGGCCCCAAAATTCGGTGTTTTACCTGTGGAGAGCCGAAAAATGCCGCCGACATCGACGTCCCTGGGTTCACGAGATTCTTCAGGGACGGGAACAGTTCAGACTTCCGTCTATCTAGGACCCAGTTCGAAGATCTGCTGTCCCGTGTTGGGAGACGAATCGCTACCGGCGCCACTAACTTTGCTTTAGTTTACCTCAGCTGCATGAAAACCTTGTACAGGTAATATGCACAAGTGGATTTAGGGTTTTCTAAAGTTTGTAGCCTTCCTCATGATATTTCTAAAAGGTTTATATACTGTACAATGCAGGAAAAATTCTGGCGAGGGAAAAATTTTCATTTTTTTCTGTGTGCCATCCTCATTATCTCTGAAACATAGCTACTACTGTGATATTTACACTTCTGATTGAATCTCCAGAGTGTTACCTTTAATTTGACACCAAGCTTATTTAAATAGATTTAGTAATTGCTGAGAAAAACTCAATTACATTTGGCTATGTAATTTTGAGCACAAACTTCACAAAAACGCATTGGGTTACAAGAGGTTACCAGAAGTGATTGCTAGAAATACATCACTCTGGGTAGTGAAGTTATATAATATATGAAGCTTCACTATTTTAATTAAATTATTCAAATGAGACAAAACGAAAAAACATTTTTTTCAGGCCGTCACTGACTTTTGTAAAAAAAAAAATTACAAATAAACAAAAAAGGGAAGGGTTTCCCTTTTTGTTGAGTTTAAAACTCCCTTTCCCAAACAAGGCAGGGTTTCCCCACCCCTTTTTTTTTTTTGCTTCTTTTGCAGAGGCCCTTTTGTAATTTGGGGGCTTCTCCCCACAAAAAGGTTTTAGGCGGTATAAAAAAAAAGGTGATGAAGGAGCGGTTTTTATAAAAAAGCTTTCACCTTTTTGGCAAAATTCTAAAAGAACAGGGGAATTTTTTCCATCAAAACCAAATTCACATTTTGAGAACTCAGTTCAGATGCCTGAGAAAACAAGACTCAAAGTTTTTCAATCACAGACAATCAAAGACCTTATTATCTATGAACAGTGTTGCTAGAAAACATGTTTGCTCTTAAAATCTGACTAAACTGTTTGTGTGAAGCTTGTTAAATCTCAGCCAAAGCTGTTGTTTATCTGTTTATCATGTTGTCAATACTATTTGTTCATTTGTTTTCCTTGTTTGCTTTACTCAGTGGATGAGGAGCACTTCTGTCTCCATTGATGCCAATCCTGCTGCCCTTCTGTCTTTTTCTAAGTGGTTCTTCTGCATAGAAATTTCCCTGCCTCATACAGTACAAGTTTTTTTGTTGGTCAAATTACCAGAAATGCTTGTATGCCACATCTCGGAGGTGTCTGTGCACATGTGGGCCTCAGTTGAAGCAAGCACGGAGAAGTTTTTTGGCTGATTTTGATCTTCTTTTAGCTGTCAGCTGGCTCTGCATCAGCTTCTGTCTGTCTTTCACTCTGTCTCTTTGTCTTTCTACTCTTCTCCGTGCAGTGCTGCTGAGACAAATGAGCGACACAGATTGTGTCAGGAATGTTTCAGAATTGCTTCAAGGCCCTTTTTCTGCTTTTTGTTTTGCTAACATCAGTTCAACAAGTATGTTGACATACAATTTCGGGATTCCTAGTAGAGAATAATTGATCTTTCGCAATGTGTACAGTCTACATCTGAAACTGCAACCTTTTAAAAGGTTACTGGCTTAAAACCATTAAAAGTTACATCATAAAGTTCCTAAGATTTAAGTCATTTTGGTAGGAGACGAGGAGTCAGTGACAAAGAGTTTTCTACAGCTGTGTGGAGCATAAAGTGGAGGAGTGCTTCCCCTCCCCCACTTGTTGTTTTGCAATGCCAGTCACATGGCTAAAATAAAACTCCTACATTATCCTTTGCTTACAAGACAGACAATTTTTATTATTATTTCCAGTTGCAAAAGGCATGAACAGTCTTGTAGGTAAACTAAAAGACTACCTCCCATCACTCTAAATAAAATAAGGCTGTGTTTAAATTAAAGTAGGCAATTACAAGTGAAAGGCTTTTGAAGTAGCATATAGCCTGAATAATTAATAACCTGATATTTGTAAGATTTGTGTTACTCTATAAAGGCAGAAAGGTATAATATTTTGTGTAATAAGCATGCTTATTTGGAAAACACTACAAAATCTGAGTTTTAGTCTCTTACTTAAGTGCTTGTAAAAATGTCAAAATAGCAATAAATTAATACATTACAGACATAATTATTTATCTATTAATTGCTTTTATTTGAGATGCACCTAAAAATCAGCTGGTGACCAGAATTAGCTATTTTTCGCCATGATCGGAGACTGGCTGGTTGGAAACTCAAAAATCAGATCCTTTTCCAATCAGTGAACACACCATACTAAATGCTTCCAGGTCACACTGAATGCAATGCTGTTTGGCATGAGTGCTGTCACTGAGTGAAGGAAACCCGGAGGGAAAGGTATGCAGTAAATGGGCTGAATAGCTGTTCTAGAACTATAGCCTCTGTAAATGCCCGGTTTACCAGCTAATGCATGTGGTGCCCCAGTATCAGTGAAGTGTTTAAAATGAGGTCAGAAGAATACCAGAGATGTTAGAAGCTATTTCAAAGGAAAGTGTTTAAGGACATGTCAGCTAATTTTAAGGCTGCAAGAGAGCGAGAGAGAGCAAGACTTGTAGCAGATAAAATGAAGGCAGAGCGCTACAGCAAAATTGAATAAAAACAGAATAACACAATTAATACCACAGAGCACAAATCAGAGGAGAGACTGCTGGAGAATAACTAAATTTAGGTTACATTATATATCTGATCACTTATTTTTTGACATTTTAGGGGAAGCTGAGCTTCCCTTGCAGTCTTAGAACAATCGCCAATGCATGTCCAGGATTGTGACCACTACTCAACATTTAAGAAAATAACTAAAACAGAATTAAAATCATATCAGCTATGTTCCCATATATAAATATCTGTTTTCTTTCTCCCTTGGACCACAGACTCACCTTGCATTTTAATAACTCCATTGGACAGGGCCTGTTTGTTTTGGTTTAGCGTTTTTATATAAAACTGTTTTAAGAATTTTAAGAGAAATTGTATAGCAGGTGAATGTCAATGTCTGTTATTGTTTTTGGTTTCTGTCTCAGGACTACGGATGATATTTAGTTATTTTTCTATTTCTGGCATTTTTAAATTGAGGAGTATTTCTGACATTTTTCTCAACGTGCAATATCCTAATTAAATAAAGTATGTTAAATCTCCAAGTCTCTTTAACCAGACTTGAAAAAATACCAGAAAACTATGTATGTAACTAAGTATAATCTACAACCTATATATATGCGTAGAATATGTTAAACATTGTAAATGAATGGGGGAGGACTTTCTATTTAAATGACTGTTTATAGTAATGTTTATGTGTTGTTTATTTTTCATAGGAAGCATTTTCGTTTAAAAAACATTACTGATATTTACAGATGGTTTACAATCTGCACCTGTTCTGTCACAAAGTAATATGACTAATTAAATTTGGTCAATCATGATTGACCGAGAGTGAAAATATATTTGGTGCTGCTCCACTGACCCTAGATGGACCTTTTCTGCCTGACGAATTGTCTAATTTAAATGTTTACTGGAGCCTAGGCACTATCTGACAATTTACACATGTATACCATACATGTGAAATCCCCAAATCTTTATTGTAAAATTTAATAAAAAAAAAAAAGATTAATCAAAGCACAAAAATTGTTGCTGGCACTCATTGAAATAGAACATCTTTCACAGATAAAAATGACAGTATATTGCAATAAAAAAAAATGCAATGAAAGGTAGAAAAAAACAAAAATTCAGCGAATTGTGTAAAAAGACTACAGAGGAAGCAAAGAGATGTAAGAATCTATTTAAAAGGAAACAATTTTTTGTAGGACATGTCTGCCGTTTATTCAGACTGTGAGAGAATGAGAGAGAAAGCAGGACCTTCTGCAGGTAACAGGAAGGCTGAATAAAATACGACAAAGTTGCTCTGTTCATCTGTGGTTTCAACCAATGTGGATTATTCAACATGCTGGATTTGGAAATATGGTTGCATCATCAAACTGCCATAAAATAAAATGCACTAAAGATAATTAAAATTGTAAAACATTTGGGTAAGATGTCATAACAAAAATATTTTGTTTGAATAAAGACCTTTTAGTTTCAGAAATATAATCAAAACTTTAACAGTTTATATTTAAAAACATTTCTTTACTTTCATTTTCACCCATGTTTAACTAATTTCCACCTGTTTAACAAACATGTTTTTAAGAACATTTATAAAATCACATTACATCACACTACAAAATACTATCAGCCCTTACAGACTTCACCCTAAGTGCATATTGCTTCAACTCTGCTAAACCTGCTCTGAGCACAACTTAGATTATCTCAGTGTGCATAGTCAGCATTCGCCATCAGCCCTGCAGCAACCATTGTATCATTACGCACCATTACATACTGTGAGCCATAACAGCCTAGTGATTGATTACTCAGGAGCTGCTGTGATTTATGGTGTGATACTGCACATTTGGGCTGACAGTGTGCAAAGCAATTTACTGTGGCAGGAGTGAATATCTAGCATGTAGGTATCACTCTGTATGAAGCTGTACTCTGACACCAACGACTCAATTTTGTCAAAAGAGGGAAGCCCACTAACGGCAATACATGGCATTGGAGTGAATGGTGAGTAAAATAAATCTCACTGTAAAAAATGTTAGTGGTTATTAATGTATTCTCTAAATCTGCTTTTTTTTAAATTGATCTGGGTGTTTTTGTTATGATTCTGGCACGTCTGCTCTACTCTGTCTCTCTGGCTGCAATCAGCAGATGAGATGCACCTGATGACTGCTGCAGTGAAGTGCAATCTGTGGCATTCCAAGCACCTGTGTCTTCCCTGATATATACTGACTCTGACAAGCAGACGGTGCCAGATTTTTGAAAGCCATCATGTGAGTAGATATCCAGCGTTCCTTCCTGACTGATCGTTGTTTTGACCTTGCCTTGCCTCTTGGATTTTTGCCTCTGCCTGCCCCTTGTCGGACTGTTTGGATTTTGGTTTTGACCCTGTTTCCTGCATCTGATTTATGCCTCTGCCTGCCCCTTGCCTGACGTCTCTTGTTCCGATCAATGACCCTGTTTCTGTCCCTGGATTATTGAATCAGCCTAGCCCTTGGATTATTCAGCCAAAAGTCACCTGTCTCTCTCACCTGCACTGTGGAGATCCCTGCCTTCTACCCACTGAGGTTTCCCCTAGGGGTTTCAAGTTTAACCCAAGACAAGAACAGTGATTCCTGGAAGCTGTGTGGAGTTTAACCTGAGTGACGTTTTCCTGTGGCTGAATAAACTTTTTAATCTTTCAGTTCTGTGTCTGGCTGAATCTTGGGTCCGCCTTTTTCTAATTCGTAATAGTTTTTACTCCCCTTTATTGTGTTAATCTAACAGTCTCCTCTTTTGGGTGTTTTGTGTATAGCTGTTGCATATCAGACCACAGGGCTGCTATATGTAAACATTTGGTGGGGATCATAAAACCCTTCAAGTAAAGTTTCAATGACTGGTTCAAACATTTTTGTCAGGTCTGGTATTCTTGGTATTGCATAAATAATATTTGACCTCTCAAAAGACCGTCTTTATAGGCTCTGCAGCTCCTCCAGATCCTGTTCTTGCTAGAGTAGTCAGTGCTCCATGACAGTATCACAGCTTTAGGTGTAATTTTATAACCTAACCCTGCTATAAATTTCTCCACAGTTTCCTAATCAAAATATCTATTTTAGATGTCATAGTTTTTATACACATTCACCAAGGAAACATGCTACACAGCAATCAGTTCAGTAGAATGTGATATAATTCAGGAAGAAACCTGCGGTCATGTGACCTACATGTGTGTGCTCAGTGTTAACCAGTGAACGTTTCTTAAAACTATAAATGTTATGTAATTGGCGCAAAAACAATATTACGTTACATTATTGCAGGTTTTTCTGACCTCATTGGATTCAAAATTTAATTTTAAATTATTGTTTTATTAGAGGGTATTACAATATTGGCTGCATGTTAGTTTCTAATTCTAAACTGACCTCTGGAGAAAAGTGTCAGGATGCATTTTTTCACTTCTCTTAAGCAGCAGTGTCTTTTTTTGAAATTATTCCAGAAATCATCAGCATGGCATGAACTGCCCCGATTTGACGTGTTGATTACCTGAAGGGATCATTGGATGCTTTGCAAGAGTGGCTTTTTTACACAACATAAACTGATGTGTGAAACAGGCTGCTAAGGCGTGGTGTTGGCGCTTTGCATCAGTGAACGATCTAATATGCCACAATTCACTGGTGTAATAGTAATAATGTGATGATAAAATAAAATTTCCCATGAAAGTCTGCAGCAGTTATTGTGCATTATTTCTGGGTGTCACAAGCTTTATTTTCTTTTCTCATGTGCGTTTGCTTTGCTCAATGAGGCAAATGGAGCAGAACTGTCTCCCCCTGTCTCACAATAAGCTTTCTAAAATATGAAATCTCCACCTCCCTAAAATGAACTTGTTACTACACACACCCATCTGTTCACACCCAAATGCAGCTCTTTCCCTGTTTTCCATCACCTTTTTCTATGTTCCACGCACATTAAATAGTTGGTGCAAAGGTTTTTAAATTTAACACACTCTCTCTCTCTCTAGAGAGTTTGCATTTATCTGCACATTCAGCTCAGATTCTGTGTTTAGAGATGAGACCGGTTTGACAGGAATCTCTCCTTCTTGCACTCACACTCACACACAGCCCTCTCCTCTATCGTAACACACAAATTGAATCTTTGGTCTTGACAGGGCAAGAGGACAAGAAGGACGAATAAAAATCACCTCATTACACATACACACACACTGCAGAGAAACCGCTCGTACACAAGCAGAAGGGACGGTAATAGAAAAGCCTTGAATCCCGGTCAAACACCATTTGGTGTGTAAGTGCTGATAGACAAGGGCAGGACGCCATGTGTGCCTGCGGGAACGGAGACGCCATTTGCCAGGAAGAACGAAATAACAGAGGGACTGACGGAGACACAATGGTTTGTACATTTGTGCAGGATGAAATAATAATGATGATGATTAAGCTGATGAATGATGAAGGTCACAGACACAATATCAACAATGAGGCTGATGATAATGACAATGTTCTGTCAGCTTTTATCTTACTTTGATCATTGATCATAGCAGACAGGGCAGATACAATCATACCAAGATTCCCGCTGTTAACTTTGTGTTGAAAATCTTTCAGTACGACCCAGTTGTGACAGACAGAGGCTGACTAGACATTATTAAGAATTTCTGGTGAATACATACTAGCAGAAATGATAAACCTCCTCATGATGAACATATTAATAAATAATAATAATTCTGCATTAACAACTTTTTGTTTGTTTCTTTACAGGAAAGCAAAAAAATAAATGGAAAAACTATCACAGCCATATAGGATGAATATTTTTTAACACTTTATCTGGTAAATGACACTATTTGCTAATATCTAATTCAAATTTAATTAATTACAAAGGCTGTGAATAATTATGCATATGTGATGTTTAAGTATTTTATTTTGTAATGTATTTGTAATATGTAAAACAACAAGTTTTCATCATGGGGTGTTGTTTGTAAAGTTTAGTGAAAATAATTTAATCTATTTTGAAAGAGGGATATAACACAACAAAATTAGGAAAAGTTGAAGCGCTGTGAATACTTTCCAGATGCACTGTATGCCCAGTAAATGTCAAGAAAGACACAGAAGTGATCTATTCACCATGTTGGTAATTATTTGACTTTGTGGGTTAATCCTCTTGTTAATGCATACTCTGTTAGAAAGCAGACAAATACTACTTTTGTTAAGGAGGTGGAGTATGGGCATGGTATGCCACAAACAACAAGAACAAGGTGAATATGGCTAACTATAAATTATCACAACTAACCATATAATCGACTTGAGGCAGAGACATTTCAAGACTGTGGTCTATCAGTTTCTAACAGCTCAGCTCATTCAAGGACAGGTGTTGCCGAGATCAAGGCTTTTAATACTGTCTAAATGTGTTGGAGTATAAAATACTCAGCTGACATGACAGTGAACCTGTAATAGGGATATTCATGTTAGTTTACAGCAGCATTGAATGTTTGAGACCTTATAGAAGAAAAGTAAACCCTTGGAAAAGTAAATTCATGTTTTAATGTCCATAATATAGAAAATCCGTTATTCTGGTCAGTCCTCAGATACTGAATGAGTGTAAAACACAACCTGGCACGTTTTATAATGTTGCACTCAGCTTCATCGATTTTGTCTGTTGTAAGTCTGGTTTTATAAAAGTGTACTAAAATATTAGGTCATATTAGGAACACACCAAAAATGCTCATGGTAGTACCTACATAATGGAAAATGAATCTCAACTATTAACATGTACCCCATTCCAGCTGAATCAGATACAAGTGGACAGTTTTAAGCACAACTGTTAAGGCCGGGCATTAAAGTCCATCCTGAGGGGTAAGATCTCAGTTACCCACTCTACTTGTAAATTAACACAAAACCATGTAGCACAGTGGGCTGATGTTTCAGTAAAATCACAACTAAATTCAGTAAAAAATATATTGATTTTTAAACATCCACCTGAGACACAATTTGCAAGATTTTATGTACAAAAAAAGTAGTCATTTAACCCACAGCCTCAATACCAGATCAGCATTGGATAATTTGTGACTAGCTGAGCATTGTCTAAAGATTTTAACCCTTAAAACCCACCACTTAAAGCATCATGTTAGGGTTTGTAGTTTCTTCTTGATGAAAGACTTACCAACACAGAATCATTGGTTGCATTGAAAAACTGTTCTAACATGTAAATGATTTCACTAATGTATTTATCATCAAAAACAGCTGCCTGCTCAGTAAAATGTGAAAATAAAACAGAAAAAGTTTGACATCACAAATTTTTTGCCTTACTTCTATTTCACTGCATTTTCCAGAAAGTAAGCAATGTCTTATCTTTCTGCTTTACATCTACCATAAAGTTACCATATATGTTTTTCTTTTTATTCATAGAACCATTTTAAATTGTTAGAATTCTTCCTACTTTTTGTTTGCTATAATATTCTCTTTATCTGTTATCATTTTGGGCAGTTTGAAGGTGTGAATGTGTGAAACTAGAAACTTTTAACACTGAATTCACTTAATATCAGGAAGTCACAACATTAAACCCCATATCTGATGTAAATTATAAGGCTGACTACATGAAAAACTACAAATATCTGTATCATTATAACAACATAAATTTTATTTTATTTATTATTTGTTGAGATAAACCTGATAAATTGCATGTATGATATCCTGAAAAAAACAGCCTCTCTGTATTTCTTTATGCAAAATTCTTGTTCTTTGGTGGCCGTAACCCATAAACCTTTGACAACTCAGATTTTTCTCAAAAAAAAAGAAAATAGGATTTTTTTGTACCGTACACACACAAACCCACACACACATGCTGAAAAATACACTCCTGTTTCTGTGGTGTGGACATTTCCTCAAAGGAAATAAAGAGTAAGTCACAGGATGAATAACATACCACAGGATGTATGTGTGCGTGTATATGTTTGACAGATGAAAATAATCTCCAATTTTCCTTCTGGACTTTTGAAGCCATGCTTTGTATTCTGCTACCGTGTTTCCATCCCACAGCAATGGTGAAGCAGAGACAGAGGTGCAGAGGAAGAAGGATGCAGGAAAACTTTTTACCTTTGCACATGGAGGTCTTCTGTGAACCAGCCGAGCCTTCGGTTTCTGCACACTTTCACATCACTATCAAACCAGGAGCGAAACAGAATGGGGAACAGAGAGGGGTGGGTGGAGATAAAGGGTTGTTAGAATAACTAAAAACCATTTGGCAGCATCACAGACCAAAGATCTGTCACATCAACAATATAAATCTGGCAGGATCTAGAAAGAACGTGGATTCAGATCATTCCACAAGGTAGTGCAGAACAACCAAAGCTCATAAAACGGCAGAATGCTAAAGCCGAAAAGCGTGGGGGGTAGTTGAAATAAGAGCTGTCTAAAGAGAAAACGGAGGGGGATTCCCATTAGAGAGACAGATAAAGGGACTGCCGAGGATGACAGCAACATCTGACAGTTGGCAAGTTGCTGATGGACAGAGAGGGGGAGACAAAGAGAAGAAGATGCTATTTCTGAGTCTAATGTGTTTTCACCCTCACAGAGAAATCACAATCTGAGGGTTTACAACCCAGGCCCTCCTTGAAACAAGCTTGTTTATCTCTGTGTTAGAGGTGATGGAGATAGTTGCTAAAAGAATGATACTAAACTAATTTTGCTCCAAACCGTTTGAGCTTTTTAATAAACAGTGACAGCAGACCAGAGGCTCAGAAATGTATCACAACATTGACAAAATACCTCAGGCACACACAACATTTTATTTCACACCCTTATTACCTTAGCTGTGTGAGTTCAATATAATCATCTAAATAACCCAGTTATCAATGTTTAGATCATGGAAAACCATGTCTGTGTTGAACTTAGCTTATGTTTTGTATCATTACCTTACCAAAAGACCCAGTAGTAGCCCACTTACTGTTTTTGGTATAGACCCCCAGATTTTTATCCAAAATCTTTTGGTATATCAAAGATTTCATGATTCCAGTCACTCTTCCAAGGTTCTCACCGTCTTTGGAAGAGAAAGTGGCCCACAGCATCCGATACCACACATAACAGAAAGCATGAGGTGCTTTTTCACACAACTGTTCTTTATTCTATGCCAGACCTACAGGGGTTGGACAATGTAACTGAAACACCTGGTTTTAGACCACAAGAATTTATTAGAATGGTGTAGGGCCTCCTTTTGCGGCCAATACAGCGTCAATTCATCTTGGGAATGACATATACAATTCCTGCACAGTGGTCAGAGGGATTTTAAGCCATTCTTCTTGCAGGATAGTGGCCAGGTCACTACGTGATACTGGTGGATGCATTAACTTAACTCTG
The DNA here is from genome assembly GCA_036173005.1 of Crenichthys baileyi. Classification (NCBI taxonomy): domain Eukaryota; kingdom Metazoa; phylum Chordata; class Actinopteri; order Cyprinodontiformes; family Goodeidae; genus Crenichthys; species Crenichthys baileyi. Next base: position 455,373 of record JAHHUM010002919.1, on the reverse strand, counting down.
TTATTGATAACAATGTTTAAAACTGACTGTAAAAAGCATTGTGCAAACCCTAAATGTATTTATACACTTATTACAATTTATGGATTTCATTAAAGAAATAAATTATTTGTACTAATGCAGTTTCAGTTGTGTTTCGATGTCGTAGAAAGGTAAATAATGCTCCAATATTATCTTTGTACATCTGATACATTGAGCAGAGGTATACAGAATTTGATCTCCTGCAAAGCCAAGCTAGGAGAGATTCTTTGGACATGTCATAAAATAATGTGGCGTATAAGCATCACAACTCTAAAATGTGACATACAGGGGTTGGACCTTGAAACTGAAAAACCTGGTTTTAGACCACAAGAATTTATTAGAATGGTATAGGGCCTCCTTTTGCGGCCAATACAGCGTCAATTCATCTTGGGAATGACATATACAAGTCCTGCACAGTGGTCAGAGGGATTTTAAGCCATTCTTCTTGCAGGATAGTGGCCAGGTCACTACGTGATACTGGTGGAGGAAAACGTTTCCTGACTCGCTCCTCCAAAACACCCCAAAGTGGCTCAATAATATTTAGATCTGGTGACTGTGCAGGCCATGGGAGATGTTCAACTTCACTTTCATGTTCATCAAACCAATCTTTAACCAGTCTTGCTGTGTGTATTGGTGCATTGTCATCCTGATACACGGCACCGCCGTCAGGATACAATGTTTGAACCATTGGATGCACATTGTCCTCAAGATGGTTCGGTAGTCCTTGGCAGTGATGCGCCCATCTAGCACAAGTATTGGGCCAAGGGAATGCCATGATATGGCAGCCCAAACCATCACTGATCCACCCCCATGCTTCACTCTGGGCATGCAACAGTCTGGGCGGTACGCTTCTTTGGGGCTTCTCCACACCGCAACTCTCCCGGATGTGGAGAAAACAGTAAAGGTCGACTCATCAGAGAACAATACATGTTTCACATTGTCCACAGCCCAAGATTTGCGCTCCTTGCACCATTGAAACCGACGTTTGGCATTGGCATGAGTGACCAAAGGTTTGGCTATAGCAGCCCGGCCGTGTATATTGACCCTGTGGAGCTCCCGACGGACAGTTCTGGTGGAAACAGGAGAGTTGAGGTGCACATTTAATTCTGCCGTGATTTGTGCAGCCGTGGTTTTATGTTTTTCGATACAATCCGGGTTAGCACCCGAACATCCCTTTCAGACAGCTTCCTCTTGCGTCCACAGTTAATCCTGTTGGATGTGGTTCGTCCTTCTTGGTGGTATGCTGACCTTACCCTGGATACCGTGGCTCTTGATACATCACAAAGACTTGCTGTCTTGGTCACAGATGCGAGAGCAAGACATGCACCAACAATTTGTCCTCTTTTGAACTCTGGTATGTCACCCATAATGTTGTTTGCATTTCAATATTTTGAGCAAAACTGTGCTCTTACCCTGCTAATTGAACCTTCACACTCTGCTATTACTGGTGCAATGTGCAATCAATGAAGACTGGCTACCAGGTTGGTCCACTTTAGCCATGAAACCTCCCACACTAAAATGACAGGTGTTTCAGTTTCATTGTCCAACCCCTGTACCTTCAGTATTTGCTGCATAAAGTGACTTTTACTCTCCTCTGACCAAAGCACACAGTTCTAGTTAAACTCCCAGTAGAGTTTAGCAAACTCCACATGTTTACTTTTGTGACTGTAGAACAGACAAATGATTTTTCCTGGCACGCCTTCGAAACAACAGCTTGATATGTATATGGCATCTACACAGATAGCTTTGGAGATTTTATTTACCTCCCTTATCGCCCACCCGACGATAAGGGAGGTGTGTGGTTGTCCTCTCCCTGCTGGTCTCTGGTGTCAATAACTGAGATTGTCAAATTCTTGGAAGGAACAGAAAATCATGAAATAATAATTTAAAGTCTGTAGACAACTAACTCTTGTCAACCTAAAAAGGGAAAGCATAAATAAAAACGTGTTTTTAAATTTTGTAGTGTTAGATTAAGTAAATACAACAAAAGATACATTTTTTAAGCCTTTTCCACATATATAAGTGGTGTGGTGTCAATAGGTGTTAGTTCATGGCTACAGAGAGTACAGTGTCAGACATGGTAATCCATAATCTAATGGATCTAACAGCTTCAATTCTGCTTTCAACTTTCACTTGGATTAAAGTTACTGCTTCTTGTATACAAGAAAAACATGACGCGTTGGAAATAAACAAGAAGTTGCAACAGTTCATAAAGCATTACTAACACTACTCACTTCTACACAGAGCAGCTATGTGTTTTTCCATTATCAAGGAAGCTGTTTGGGCCTGAGGATGCAGAGCTGGACAGAGCAAGCAAGGAGAGAGAACAAAGCAGACTGAATGAGGTAGAGAAGTATGCATGGACATGATGAAGCCTGAGATGACAGGCAGAATAACACACTGTTACAGATGAATTATTGTCCAGTGTTACTGACACCTAAATGATCCTGCAAAACCATGTAACTGCTGTGTGTTTGTCTGTGTGCGGTTCAAAGGGGCTGCTGGACAGAATAACGTACAGAAAATAGTTAGATGTTCAGTGTGAGTGGCTGAGCTCCAGAGCTCTGATCTCTACCGAAGGGATCAGCCTTTCAACACAAACATCAGAAATACTGTGTGTTCCACGATCACTGAATGCAATGACGGTGAACTGTACGTCAGCATCAAAAATTCAGTTTTGTTTTTGAAGTCATTTCTGGCTTCAGTCCAGGTGGTTTGCGTCATTTGACATTAAGGACAATGCAAATGAAAATCAGTCAGGTGAAGCAGTTTGACATGCAGGGGGAAACAGAGGAGGTCTGGTAGAAACGAAAGACAAACGAGAGAAACAAAAAGGAGAAAACACAAAGGGGAGAGACGGATGAAGGGCCTGCAGAAAAACAAACAACAGCTAAAGACTGAGGTTCTGATGCAGAGCTGTCGGCTGATTAGCTAAACATAGAAACTACTACTGAAAACTTGCAAACCCACACAAGTGCAAACACAAACACAGCTCTCTTTAGGTATTATTGATGCATCAGCAGTGTGTTTGCTTCTCCATAGCCCCCCCCCTGACTTTGAATGGGGAGGATAGCAGAGAGAGAGATGTGCAGGGTGTTCACTGTTATCCTCGCAGAGTCACATTTGTAAAGGCTAAAACCACAGTGACCAGTGAGCCTAGGGGCACAGTGAGTGACTCAGAATCAGCTAGTCTGCATTAGAGGGAGGTCTGCACTCTCGGTAATCTGATTTGCGGAGGGAATAAAAAAAAACAGGCTGGCCACAGCTAAGAGCACGCTGGCCATGGCAGCCACTGTATGAGTTACCTAGTGGACGCTAAGCATTGCAACTGACCATGCAATATATATTCATTATGTTGGCCTTAAGGTGCTTTACCCATCTTTTGTCCCTTGCATCAAACAGAACCTTAATAGACCTTCCAATTCTGTGGTAAACCATTGGCAGACATTTACATTAGGGAAGAAAAAGAAGCTCATTGCAATTTTAAAATGCAGCTTTAATCAGTAATCAGCTGTGGAGAAAATCCTGTGGTAAAATCACCTGTGAAATAATTATATTTACTTTGTAGAGTCTCGTCATACAGCTTGCACAGTGAAAGGAAACACTCAGGAGCACAAGAAATCGGGCGGGGGTGATTAAATGTCCCAATTAAATGTGAAATAAGCTCTTCCCCAGCAAAAACCTTACAGAAATTCTGTCAAGATAAAAAGTAATCACTAAATATAATACGACATCTTTGGCAACCCAAAATAATGCACTCTGTACTGTAATTACCTGCTTAACGGTTTCCACAGGCAAAAAAAAAAGAATCAATAGAGTTCACATACACTTATCTTGAGCATGAATCTCGTTTCAATTTTGGATTTTTAATTATACATTTCAGATATTGTTTCTCCATGGTGAACTGATAAAGTGCAGAACTAACAAATATTTGGACAAATATGCCATAGTTATTTGCACATGACCCCACACTTTTGTAGCTATCAATAAATTTGTGGCATAATTCTGGTTGGATCCTGAATCAATGTTCTCATCAGAAATGGTAGACTTAATTTAAAATGGTTGGTCCCCTGCTACATACCTGGCTTCAAAGTCTTGTCCATAGTTCTTCCAATTGGATTTACATGAAAACTATTCTAGAAGCTTGTTTCCAAAATGTTTGGATGTGTGTTTGGAATCATTATCCTGTATGATCTATTGCTCAAGTTTCATGTTTTGTTTAGATGGTTTAAATGCCTAATGTTAGCCCAAAATGGGCAGTACATTATTTACTAAAATTTCTTGGTTTTAAATGTTTTTAAAATAACATTTTGCAGTTGAGTCAAAGATTTCTGACCAGTGGCACAAATACCTTGTGCCTCACCCCTGTTGTCAATATTCAGGATGTAATTCTTTTATGACATGATCCATATCTCATGATCAAAGGTGAGGTCTGGTGAATCAAGTGTTTGCTTATTTCTTCACCAACCCCCGCATTACTGTAGACCAGACCCCAATCTGCCTATCCATCTATGGCTTTTTTCTATCAGTTGTGAACAAGACACAAAGATATTGGAACTCCTCCACCTGAGGCAGAGACAGACCCCCAAATTAGAGACCAGTTCATCGTTTTCCATATACAGTAGGTGTCTTAAAGGTGTACCTGAACAAAATTATTGTCACATAGTCCAAGAGTAATGGTCTGGCTCAGATTTTGTTTTTCGTATGGATGCCTTTAATCTATTTATCCCTTCATTTTGTGTTTTTGGTAAAGGGACATTGAAAAGGCAGGTTTGGTTTGTCCCTCTTATGTAGTTATTTCCATGGTTAGTTCTCCACGGCCAGTGTCCTACATATTTTAGATCTTGCCCTGCTTCAAAACACCTGAATCAAATGAATGATTCATTGCCAGGCATGTCCAAAGCTAGGTAACCTGTTGAGGAGCTAATTCATCTGTTCAATCAGTTGTGTTGAAGCAAGGATGCGTGTAACACCTGTGGGACACCGGCCTTTGAAAACCTTTTGGACAATTTGTACATTTGACAGCCAGGCATAAGTACACTTTTGAGAATTTTTTCTAGTAAATTTTCTACTTTTAACCATAACCACGAGGTCTAGGAAAGCCAAAATCAAGTCATTTTCTAACCTTAACTGTACAAGTTGTACTGCATAGGTAGACACCCTGGTTCAGGCAAATATTTAGGTCAAAATGTTTATTTTAATAAGAGCATGAACCACAAGTATGTGTAAAAAGCTAAATAGAGTATAAGACCCAGACAGAGGGATTCCCTACCTGCCAGCCACTAAATAGTAGGCAAACAGAACGATCCTGGTTCCTCTTTGATGTCCAGCATAGACCTGCTCCTATCAGGACTGTTAACACATCCCTGAGGGTGTTTGAAGGTGTTCAGGCCTAATGAATGCACAGACTTAGACTTGCGCTGTGGGAAATCCAACGTCTCTCAGGACAAGCTGTGGACAACAAAAGCCTTTCTAAATAGGAAGAAGAGAGCTCTTGTAGCTTTTCAACAAGAAGGCATTTAGCTTGTCCAGTGGGAGTTAAAGAGGAGAATAGAGGATTGGAAGAACACCTGGAGAGGACAATACGGAGCAAAAACACTCTGAAGGAGGCCTGAAGAGTGGTGGGAGCAATCAAGAATGCAGCTGGATAAGTAGGTGTTACAAGGGGAAAATTTTTCATGTGGAATAGGAAGATTTGGCTTTAACGGACCATTCTTTTCTACTCAACAGCTAGAACAGAGTACATAAGAGCACTTCTGTGGTCATTCACAAGTCATGGCAGTATTACCTTAAAGTAATTTCTTTGTGAAAGGTTTTACTTAAATGAGCTGAGGAGAGTTTCTACTTTAAGTGGACAAAAAGCACAATGTTTTAGGCTAAAATTTACCTTTGAGCAGTAAGGACACAGCCATAAAATAAGAACAAGCTTGAGCTTGATACTTGTATCCTACAAGCAGAGCAAAGGCAGGATTTTCTTAGACATGGTAGGGACCCACAGAGTTGACAGAACTATTTTAGGCTGCCAAGAATTTCTTAGTGTTGAAGGTTTATATTCATTTTCTGCCTGTGACTGACAGCTGGAGCATGTCTGAGGCTTAGATGTTTATTAAACTGTCCCAGCTGTAATTTTAGAGCAAAAATTGAGCAACTGTGCATTAAAATATCAGTTTTTTCTGTTTTTACCAGCTTCCTAAGAGCTCACAATAAAATAACGCTGACAAAACAGTGATGCTTAAAATCAGGTTTGGTGAATGAGACTATTCAACCTAAACCACACTATTACAGAGTTGCTGTTTGTGATACAATCAGACAGAACAGTCCTGCAATCAACACAATGGCATGGAAGAAACTATAACTATATACACTGCATCTACACAACAATTTTCTTTCTGACTCTGTTCGGTAAAGTCACTGGAGCAGACTAAAGTTATTTATTTCTGTTTACACCTAATTCTTTGTCTAAATTATACCAAAGATATTGTATTTGCACTTGTGCGTGTAGACTGCAACAATAATGTGTCTTCCGATCTTTTAGTGTTGAGCTTGTTTGCAAGAATAAATGCAATAGCAAATAATTTTTGCCACAGCAAAGATAAAAATGAGATAAATTAGAGATTTAGTTGTAAAAAAATATTAGTTTATTAAAGTTTCATAGTTTTCTCTCATAGGTTTGTCTGCAAAGTAAGCAAAGTTATACAGCATAATAGATATAAGTAATACTATATTAAACAGTGGCATCCTGTGCAAAAATGGCACAAAATAAATGATGGAGTCTCCACAAGTGAACCCAAGAAGTCACTTGTTGGCTGTTGGTCTCTAACAGTGAGCTTTGAAGACTTCTCATCCTCCCTTAACATTCTGCCCATTGTGGCAAGATAAACCTTGGTTCACGCCCCCAGCCTTGTTTGTCATAGTGCCAGTTCTAAACTTTTTAACTACTTTCACTATAGATCAACACAAATTTGCTTAACTTAAGGTACACTTCTTTTAAATGAGTCATAAGTCATGCCAGAATTGTGGCACCAGGGATCTTGTTAAATGGTTATTGAACATAATGCTACTGCAATGCGTTAAGTATTAATTAATAATTTTTTTTTTCTTACTCAGTTTCCCCAATCTTAAATTTCTGCAAAGTTTTTCCAGTTTGCACAATTTGAATAATGAGAATATGTGTATGTTGTGACTGTGAATCCGGAAATATTATTTAATATTTAATATTAATACTTTAATATTAGATCAAATAATATTTCGGTCTGTTAAGGGTTGTCCTGTGAATACCAGCCCAGTAGGGCGATGGTATTAGGACAAAATAGAAAGGTGTGAGCCAATCTCTGACATTATTGAACAGCAAAACGCTGCTCACACATGGAATTAATTCACACAATTTCTTAAAATGCAAGAATTTATTAACAAAAATAAGTCAACTCAAAGTCTAACACATTTCAATCAACAAACTATTTACTATGCTAAAACAATCCAACTAAACTACCAAGCAGAATTAAAGAATAACGAAGACTAAAGGGCTATGTACAATATAATCATGCTGATTAAAGATGATTGAAAACCATGACCAAAAGAGTGATGCAACATTACCATGTAATGTTTATATTTGAGAATCAAGGATTATCTTGAGGAACCTGGAAGTGAAGTTAAGTTAGTCTTGGAACCAACTTAGGTAATAATCAGCATACCTTTAGACAACCATTCACAATTCAAGATCAGATAAAATATTATTTTAATAAAATAATGTTTTCAAGAATGATCTGCTGAATAAAACCAACCTTGTGGATGAATAATTCTCAACGGTGTCTCTTTAGCTGCCTTTATTTATTAAAATAAAATTTAAAGAAATATTATTAAAGGAAACAGTAAAATATTTAAGGAAATATTTTGGAAAATAGCCAAATCTTTCTGGAGAAATGCGGCTTAATTGTGTTTACTTAGTTATCAAATTTAGTAAAATAATGTTTAGGGAATTATTATGTACTGGACTGAAAACTAACAACCTTTCTGGGTAAATATTATTTAGCAGCAAGGACGTGTCCTAAGCTGTTAGCAGTTGAAGCTAACAAAAGAAGCTGATAGCTTAGCACCAGACTCAAACTCACCTTTAAAAATACCGTCAATAAAAGGGTTAAAATGCATAAGCGCGGACGATGCGTTATGATCAATCTTCTGTGTTTAAAATCACCCTTTAAATAAAGTTTTTTTAACTTTAAAAACACACAAACACAGAACACAAAACTGAGCATGTGTGCTGCCGATAGTCTGCTAGCACCAAGATAGCTGAGTTCAACACAAACAAAACCAAACTTTATAAAATGAAAAACGTTTAGATCATTAATCTTTCTCTATTACTCTGCCCAAACATCTAACCTCGTATGTGAACCGTATTGAGGAGAAGTTGTCCGGGCGACGACGAAGTTTGAAGAAAACGTCCACTGTGAACAAAAGATTAGCTTCAGCTAACCTCCGTAGCTGTTGAGCGGCTCGCTCTGTCGGGCCGACCCAAAACTAAACGTTACCTCGGTGATGCGGTCCCTGTTGTCCTCCTTTCAGACCGGGAAACTGCTTCACTTGGCGTCGTAGAGACAGCGTCTCTACAGGGAACTCTGGAAACAGTTTGCTGTCTGTAGATCTCAGAGAGAAGGTCAAGCAACGCTTTTACCTTAATTACCCCGTTCATGAATGAAAATACCGGATACATATACAGTATTTAATTCGTACTTAACTTTGTGCATATGATCGGTGATTGAATGACACTCTTGGATCCAGTTGAAGAGTTATATCTCTTTGCCAGCAAAGAGACATTAGCGCGCTTGTCTCTCCGGCCAGCCTCGCACAGAGTCCGGGTGGAAGAGAAAGACTTGTGGGAGAAGTGGGGGTTTTATGTGGACAGTGGCATCATGGGAAGTTCGCTGTTACCCCTAACTCCTTAAGTTTGCCGGAAGTAGGTTAATGCAACATATATGCATGCTTTTCATCTAATGCTTATTTGTTTGGTGGCTCCAATACGCAAGGAAAATATAGGAGGCTTCTATATTACCTTCTGTGCCTATGAAAATATATATTTTAAATTGTTTGCTGTCAACAAAGTACAGCATTTTCACCAGGTGGAATGAATTTCATGTATACTCACATAAAAATGTGATCATTAAACTGGGAAAATCTGCCGGATTCTTTCCTAGAATGGCAGTTGGGGTGTTACAATAGCTCTACTGGTTGAGCAGGCGTCCCATGTGCATAGGTTACAGGTTCTTTTCACAGCTGGTCTGAGTTCAAGTACAGATTTGTGAAGCTTTGCTGCACCTATGCACCCTTCTTGCCTGACAACTGTCACATAAATTACCAAAGAGCTAAGAAAATATGATATATTTATATATCGTATTATATATACATATTTCTGCTTGCAGTACGCAACAAATTCAGAGGTGCATACCGCCACCTACTGTACATCATTGTATAACTCCACCTACTATATTCTTTTATATATCTTTGAGTTTTGTATTTCATAAAAATAAGAACAATGCTTTATTTTTAATACTCCCGATTCCCCCCCTATCTCCCCTCTGTTGTAATTCTGAATATTAATATATTATTTAATATTCATATTTTAATATTTTATTAAATAATATTTCGGTCTGTTAAGGGTTGTCCTGTGAATACCAGCCCAATAAGGTGGTGGTATTAGGACAAAATTGAAAGGGGTGAGCAGCAAAACTCTGCACACAATTTCTGAAAATACAAGAATTTATTAACAAAAAAATAAGTCAACTCAAAGTCAAACATATTTCAACCAACAAACTCTTTACTATGCTAAAACAATCCAACTAAACTACCAAGCAGAATTAAAGAATAAGGAAGACTAATGGGCTATGTACAATATAAACAGGTTGATCAAAGACGGTTGAAAACCCTGACCGAAAGAGTGATGCAACATTACCATGCAATGTTATTTATGTTTGAGAACCAAGGATAATCTTGAAGAATCTGGAAGTGAAGTTAAGTTAGTCTTGGAACTAACGTAGGCAATATTTGGTATACCTTTAGACAACCATTCACAGTGCAAGATCAGATGAAATATTATTTTAAGAAAATAATATTTTACAGAATGATCTGCTGAATAAAACCAACCTTCTGGATGACCAATTCTCAACAGTGTTGTAACTGCCTTTATTTATTAAAATATTTAAAGAAATATTAAGGAAATAGTAAAATAATATTTAAGGAAATATTATTTTGAAAAAGAACCAAATCTTTCTGGAGAAATGGGCTTAATGGTGTTTACTTAGTTTTCAAGTTTAGTAAAATAATATTTAGGGAAATATTATTTTACTAGATTGAAAACTAACAACCTTTTTGGGTAAATGATCTTTAGCAGACAAGCACGTGTTCTTAGCTGTTAGCGGTTTGAGCTAACAAAAGAAGCTTATAGCTTATCATCAGAATCACACATATACCTTTAAAATACCACTAATAAAAGGGGTTAAAATGCATAAGCGTGGACGGCGTGTTATGGCCGATCTTCTGTGTTTAAAATCACCCTTTAAATAAACTTTGTCTCAACTTAAAAAAAAACAAACACAGAACACATAAACTCGGCGCATGTGCTGAACAGATAATCTGCTAGCACTAAGATGGCTGAGTTTTCAACGTAAACAAAACCAAACGTCATAAAACGAAACATGTTTAGATTATTTCACACTAAACTACTTCTCTCTGCCCAAACACAACCTCTTATGTGAACTGTGCTGAGGAAAAGGTTATCCAGGGCGACGAAGTTTGAAGAAAGCATCCACAGTGAACAAAGGGTTAACTTGCTAACCTCCGTAGCTGTTGGGTGGAGCGGCTCGCTCTGTCGGCCGACCAAACTGCACGTTACTGCTGTAGCCACGGTGATGCGGTCCCGTTGTCCTTCCTTCAGACCGGGAAAACTGCTCCACTCTGCGTCGTAGAGACAGGGTCTCTGCTGGGAACTCTCTAGAACACAGTTTGATTCTGTAGACCTCAGAGAGAAAAGGCAAGCAACGCTTGTACCTTAATTACCCCAGTTCATGAATGAATACCGGATACACAAACAGCAATTCATTCGTACTTAACTTAGTGCATATGATCGCTTGATCGTATGACACTCTTGGATCCAGTTTGAAGAGTTATGTCTGTTTGCCAGCAAAGAGCCATTAGCGTGCTATATCTCTCCTTCCAGCTCCGCAGGAGACCAGTGTGGAAGAGACAGAATGTAGCAAGATTGGTGCTTTTATTTGGACAGTGACGTCACGGGAAGTCCGCTGTTGCCCCTTTTTCCTGGCTGTGCTGGAGAGAGGTTAATGCGATTTATTTTGAAAGTTTCAGAAAAGTTCGTACCGGACTTTCATGTTGTAACCATGGCTGGGTCCCAACACCTCTGTTCCTAATATTCCTTTTAGACTGAATTATCTCCCATTACCTTTTTACGTCATCCAATCCCGGCACTACGTTTACTGGCGGTGAGGAGTGTGACAGCGCATGTGCAACACGAATCGACTAACTCTGTGCTCCACCAACCAGCCTGAGATCACATGACTCCAAGTCACTGATGTAAATTTGTATTCTCATAGAGAAGAAAACTGTTCACAAACTGTTATAGCATATTGTATTCATAAAGAATAAACCACAACTGTAAACTTGAACTTTGTGTTTGTAATTTCTTGAAGCTGTAACATTTTATTTTGTATGCTTATAGAGAAAATATATAATACCTCTTTTAGATTTTACTTATGCACAACTATTGACTAATATGCACACATTTCCATCTTTACATACACATTGTTTTTGACAGCTTTCTTACCCCATAAGAAAACCTCTAAAAAACTGCAGGTTAAGTTGACTTTCACATGATCCAGCCAGAGTTGCAGCAGCAGAGTTCATAATTGAACTCCCTCGGTTATGAAGCCAAACACCATTGTTTTTAGTCATTACTCCCAGCATGCTCTGCTGGGTCTTTTTATTTCTGGCTGGGTGTCAAACCCACTTCTCTGTGTAGCCTGACGATGCTTTGCCAGGCATGCTGCTAATCTCTCTTCCAAACAAATGAAAATGGATTCGAAAGCCAGTGCACATAAAAATAGGTCTCACAGCAAATAGCAACACTCCCAGTCACACGCAGTCAGGTCAGCTATCAGCTGTTGCCTACCGGGTGAAGTAGCACACACACATACACACATTCATCTACATGTACATCCACACTCACACATGGCTGAAAACACTCTGCCTGTTAGCTGAATTCTGATTTGCTAATGAGCAGTCATGGTGACAGATACTGCCATTTAATTGGCTGGTGGAGGAGGTGATTGGAATTCAATGCAGATGCACATCAGAGAGCTGGGCTTGAGGTTTCTGTACATTACATTTTAGAATGAAAGCTTCAAAGTGGAGCACACATTGGCAGACCACAGAAATGTCACTTTTATTTCTTAAATGATTTATTCTGATCGTACTCTTTGATTGCTATGTGATCTTCAGACTGAACACCAGCGGGTGTGAGGTGGTGTTATGCTGGGTGTTTCATGCAGCCTCTCTTTGTTATCTTCCACACATTCTTAGGTTTTCTTTCAAAACAGCTTTTAACACGGGCGCACCGGTGACGCAGGGGTAAAGCGAGTGACCCATGTATGAAGGCTACAGTCCTTGACGCAGCCGTCACGGGTTCGAGTCCTGGCCCGTTGACCTTTGCTGCATGTCTTCCCCCCCTCTTTCTCTGCCCATTTCTTGTTCCCATCCATCCATCCATCCATAAAATATTACACTTTTTAATTTTAAGGTTTTAGGTATTTTATCCATATCTGCAAGGTTAACAATAATTCTGAACATGGATGGTCTTGTAGAGGTTGTCCTGGGCTAACCAAGAATTGATGTTCCCTGTTACATGTAAAGGAGCATGTACACATTTTCCATGGAGAAATCATAGTGGTTGTTTATGATGGCAGAATCATTTTGGGGTTCTAAACTCTGTGTGGAGGAACCCAGTAGCAGCAGTGGCAGTTACCGAGTTCCCTCTGGACAGCTGGTCCGATTATCAGAGAATTTAAAGGACTGTTCACACTGCTAGCCAAGGCTAAACCTAATCATGCACACTCTAGGCTGGGAGCACTCCAAGTAGTCCAATTTATTGTAACATTTGGCACCCCATCTTCTTTTTGCACCAGTTCCTGCCAATCCTCTGGCTGCAACAAAAAGAATCCTGTTGAGCAGCTAAAACAAGCAATTCCTACATTGATATGTGCTGCGCTCCCTGTGGATAGGGTCGCAAGTTGTTGAGAACACACACATTTCCATATTGCCTATATGGTTACGGAGAGCCCGAAGGACATCATGGAATTTTCATGTTGCAGTTTAAATGCAAAATATGTTTGTCACACTGTCAAAGAGAAGCTCTGCCATCATATTGAGCAAAGGTTATGAGGTAGAGGATGATAAGTAAGGACTCTTTGGGTTAGTAATTTAATGTTATAACCATTTTGTCTTATAAAAACTTCAGTCTAAAAAGCCTCAATGTAATCACCTTCCAACAATTAGTGAGAAAATAAAAAGATTTCAGATGTTTTGTGCAGGAATTAATTCAGCTGGATGGCAACATGTACACACAAACTGCTATGGTGCACAGCACTCTATAGAAACCTCTCCAGCTGCATCCTCTAATGCTGCTAACAATTTGGTTAAAATACTAATGTTGTTTCATCCTCCACAGCAAGGCTAACATTAATCACAGTGTCGTATAAAACTCCAAAATAAAGTCAAGACCAGATATTTATATACATGTAACCTTTTTTTTTCTTATTGTCTGACATTAAATCAAACTAAAATTCTTGTTATCTTGTAATCTCTTCATTCTTCTTTCTCTCCTCCATTCTCCTTATCTCCCTTTTTCCCTTTTGCCCCACCACTCTCTCTTTCGTGCTTCTTATTTTTCATTTCCGTCTCTGTGTCCGGAAAAAATGAAATAATCCCAATGCAGTTTCTAATAAAGTTTCTTTTTTAAATATCAAGCACTAAAGCGTTAGCCGTAATGCTCCACTTGTGAAAGTAAATCTGTTGAGCTTTTTCTTCGCACTCAGACAACAATCTTAAGTGCTTTTCTCCCAGACAGGACATGGTAAAAAAAAAATAAAAATCAGACTAAAATTCTCCTGTTTTAGGTCAGTTAGCATTGCCAAAATCAATTTCTCTATAAAAATTGATTTTTATAATTATTATTATTTTCTTTCTAAACTAAAAGTACTTTTCATTAAAATTTACAAAAACCCAGATGATGATGTCATGGCTTTATTACTTCAGGATTTGTTGATTCACAATATCTGAGTTAAATAGAGGAAAGTCTGTTGATTTACTTTAAGGTAACTCCTCAAACACACTGTCTCCTTACATGACACCATAAAAAAATCTAAAGATTTCAGTCAAGAGAATTGTAGATCTCCACAAGTGTGGTTCATCCTTGGGTACCATTTCTGGATGCCTGAAGGGGCAATGTTTATCTGTTCAAACAATTATATGCAAATATAAACATTATTAGAATGTCTAGCTATCAGAGACACATCAACTCCAAAAGAAAAGCAAAAGACCTTGAGAAGACGATTGCCGGCGATGGTAAAACACTGACATTATCCACAGTGAAATGAGTCCTGTAATGACTTGAGCTGAAATGCCACTCAGAAAAGAATAAGCTATCACTTTGTGTTTGGTCATGATGAGTATATACATTTGAAAAAAAAGGAGGAAGCTTGCTGTGAAGTATGAGCATGGTGGCATCATGCTGCAAAGGCATTTTAAAGCAGGAGATATTAGTGCATTTTACAAAATACGCTACCTCATGAACACCTGAAGACAGCCAGACGGTTAAAGCACGATAAATGGGTTTTCCATATAGACAATGACCTTAAGCATACTGCCAACTTTGATGTTTTGAAATGGCCATTCAAATAATTGATCTAAAACTGAAAAGGAGATGAAAAGGAGAGCTTCCAAACCTGACTCGGTTAAACCAGTTCTGTTAGGAGGAATGGGCCAAAATTTCAAGAAACTACTGCGATAAGCTTTTTGCAGGAAACCCAAAGTGTTTGACCCAAGTCATACAGTTTAAAATGCCATTCTACCAAATACTTTGAAATAAAAGTAAACTTCTGAACTTGAACATTACAAGATTTTTTTTAATCTTCTTTTTCTGGCATTTAACAAATAGAAATAATATTGGTAATTACCAGACCTAAAACAACAAAAGTTTCTTCTGATTTAATAAAGACAGTGAGAAAAACAAAGGTTGTAGAATGTGAAAAAACACTGGTGCAGATCTGGTGGTATCATGTGTGATGAGATGACCAAGAAAGGAGAACAAAAATCATATGTAACAAATATTAAATGTGCTGGAATGTAAAGCTTGCTTTTCTGTTTTTACAACTTGTAAAGGTTCTGAGGGTGGGCTTAATGTTCTGCTCATTTTTAATGTTAAAACCCTAGAATTGATAAAGGGTGTACCACACAAAATGTTTGACCTCATGCTGTCTCAAATATGTTTTTCATTATTTCTTCTCTGAATACATATTGACTATGTGTTACTGCCAGATAATTTGTTTTGTTCTTATAATTTTTATAATAAATATTTGGGTGTGATAGAAAATAAAGCAATTTTTTCATTTTTTTCCTAACCCGTCATCTCCTTGAGCTACTTCATTTGTCTCGATCTCTGCTTGTATTTTGTATTTTGCCCAAGGCCACACTGAGACTTCCCTGTCTCATGTTTTATGTATATTAACCTTCTCATTTTCAAAGTTTCCTGGTGTTTCTCCATGTTATTTATTTGTGTCAGTGTGAGTGCAGGCTGTCTTTTATAGACCAGAGAGAACCAAGCGTGGACCAGTGACCTTTGCACTGTTCCTTTTTTAAAACATGCTGTGAATAATTTATCAAGTAAATAAAACAGTAATGGATTATATAAAAATTAAAATAATCTGAAAGGTGGTAGATGAGGAGGGATGAAGGGAATAAAGGGAGAAAAGGGATCCAAAGATCTCAAAGAGAATAGCTAAGTGGACCTAGATGAATGACTCTGCAGAGAAACATCTACTAAAAGTATAAGACTCGACTAATATATTAGGCTGCACACTCTCTATCACTCCTAATGCCCAAAAAAGAAATTATTGATTTTACTGTCCTTGTATTTACGCAAGAAGCAAAAGTGGAGTTTTTTATAAAAATTTTACAGAGACATAAATTGCCACTATGCTACAGTTTTTACGAAGACAATTCATTCATTCCCATAAAAATCAATGATCTGCACACATTAGATAAAGCGGTTTTACCAAATAAAAAATAAAAAAGCACACCTTAGAGTAGATAACCGAACCAGAGGTAATTATTTAAAGGAGAAAGCTGTCAACAGAAATGTGAGAACATTTTTGGTAGATGACGTTTTCAATTTGGGAATAAACCAGAGAAGGATAAACAGGAAAAAGGGTATGTCACCAAATAATGACTTATTTTAATTTCGATGTCTGAAGACTGGAAGCAAGTTATCAGCAGGCAGATAAATGTGTAAAAGCAGAAGCTAATATTAGCATGCAGCTCTCATTTCCTCCAAATCATCTAAGTTATCTACTGTATTCACACATGATCTCATTTGCTTATTTTCCAGACTTCTTTCTTGGTAGCTGTTTGGATAATGATCACATCACACTCATCTGGTCATTTATTTACTTTCTCACAGGAAGGTCCTCCAGGAAATTTCGGGGCTGCGGAGTGTAAAATAAATACAGCTTTACAGAGCATATGTGTGTTTGGTTTCAGTGATAATGTGGCATTTTGTATAGGACTAAACTGCACTAAAGTAGGAAATAGCAAAGGGCCAAAATGACCCCTGTCTAGATCAAACAACAAACTCTATTAGCCCGGGTATTATAAACTGTTCAGGCAGCCTACAGGAACCTAGATGGTGACAGGAGGCAGTCCTTATACTTTATTTTACTGATGTACATAATAGATTTATATTATGAGACCAGCAGGATAAATCTTTAAACGTTTTAAAACTTTGCTGAAAAAGTTTAATTCATTCTTTTTGTAAGGCTAAAACTTGTCTCAAAAGTCTGAGCACATTTTGAGCCATTTTTTCGCACCTTATGTTGATGTCCACCATTCACAAAGAGCTCTTGGCCTTTCTAACTTCTGCCTTCCTTTGTGAGCACAGCTTTGATTTGACATTTCGGAAGAGTGTCCTCCTTGATCACGTCTGCTTGCTGTGAAGATCTACTGCGACTCCTTTCTATAGAAAATCTATCGAGACTTCCAACTTTGAAGTCCTCCAGAAAACGAATGATTAAAACAAATGAGTTCTTGCTCATCAGAAAAACCATCGACTGCTGCGCTGCAGATGCTCATTAAATACAGAGATAGTAGAAATTAGCTCTGAGTAAGACAACCTTATGGCTCACCCGTGCCTGGTGCTGTGGAAGAGAAATGAGAGGGGAAGACTACTTGGAGAGGCTGAAAGATGGTATGCTGACAAACCTCATCAAAGACAACAGATCATCAGAGGAGTGGCAACAGCTCTCTTCAGATAATTGACTTCATGTTGAATGCAGACTTTACTTTGTTTTCTTCAGTTAGCTTCACAAAGGCTGAAAGGCAGAAGAAGGTGCAACCCAGGTCAGGCTCAACTCAATAAATCGGTCCATCAAATCCTCAGTTGGTGAATCAATTTAAGACAGACAAGCTCAAATGAATGGGAACAAACAACAAGCCTGTTTGGTCCACTGCATGGCCCATCACAACAGAGTGCTGGTCATCAGATGATAAATTGATGTCACCTCGGAGTGTGGTGAGATGTTCTGCTCCTGTGTGCCTCTGTGCTAATACTGATGACATTTTTCATAAATCATGTCATTTTTTTCTTTTATCAGGAAGTGAGAGAAATCTTCTAAAAACCTGGACACGCAGGGGCCTCAGCTGAGGAGATGATACAATTTAACGGACAGTGAGGATGACATGTATTTCAATTCCAATCGCTTAAATGTGAAACTGCCACAGAAGGAAAATTCTATTTTTGTGGCACACATAAACCATTTTTCTTATTTTCCATTACACCTCAATTCAATTCAGTTTTTTTCAGTCAGTCATTTTCTACCGCTTATTCCATAGTGGGTCGCGGGGGGGCTGGTGCCTATCTCCAGCAGTCTATGGGCGAGAGGCGGGGTACACCCTGGACAGGTCGCCAGTCCATCGCAGGGCAACCACAAAAAAACCATGCACACACTCATTCATACACCTAAGGGCAATTTAGAGTGGCCAATTAACCTAAAAGGCATGTCTTTGGACTGTGGGAGGAAGCCGGAGTACCCGGTGAGAACCCACGCATGCACAGGGAGAACATGCAAACTCCATGCAGAAAGACCCCCGGCTGGGAATTGAACCCAGGACCTTCTTGCTGCAAGGCAACAGTGCTACCAACTGCACCACCGTGCAGCCCTTTCAGTTTATTTATATAGCTAAAATTCAAAACAAATATCATCTCAAGGCAAAACAGGCAATTCAATTCAGTCATACAGATGGATTAAAAGTCAGTTACATACATTCAAGCTGGACCCTAGTTATTGGACAATGCTGTCATTTCAGTTTGTTGTTCAAATTGGTAAAGATGTTTTATATCGAAGGAAACCAGCTGATTACATCAAGTCGCTGACTTGCAACTGGCAAATTAATGTGGGGATCCAGTGGAGAACAATGAGGAGAAGAGAGCTTATATACTGAGGGAGGTGTAAAGAATAATATAAATATGTGTAGGGAAAGGATTAATGGAGGAGGTGAAGATGAGAGAGAGGTAGACATGAAGGGGCGACATGCAGTAGCAGTCATCAGTATTCCAGCCCTGTGCTCAGTTTCTAGCCAAGACAAATGCGAGCCAACATCAGGGAGGAAGTGGATCAGCTGAAACACACAAACCTTTCCCTCTGTCACTGTGCTCCTCTTCATTTTTCTCCCTTTCTCACCCCCTAACTGCCCTGAAGAGAGAGAACCTGCATCAGCTGAACAGCTGCAGGGGCTCAAATAGTGAACCTTCCCAAACGTTGCAAAAACACTACGCAGCTCCATAAATAAACAATAACAACAGTGCAAGAACCATACTCTAAGGCAATGTGAAGCCCTTCTTCTAATGTTTAAGGTGTAGCCTTGATAAACTATGATAAACTATAACATGGTAAATAAATAACTCTGTTTGAAGAAGGAACTTTTTTATAATCTTAGTGAATCTCATGGCAAAAAAGCAAGGATCTTCAATTTAATATTTATAAGCATTATATAAAAACCAACAGACAAGAAGCTGATGATGCCATAAATCAAAACGAGACAGACACGTGCTTTGGGCCTTGCCACAGCCCTCAATCAGTGTTGAGCTGCTCTCTCAGTGTATTTCACCCACCCACCCATTCCTACACCCTCTCTGAGCAGCTCGGCAGTAATGGTTCCACCCACTCCCTTCTGCCTGCTCCCCCAGTGGGCTCTCCTGCTCTGATTACTGTTACTGTTCATACAAAACTAAACTAACTATGAAATGAATATACAATTCTGACAGATAATGAGAAGATACCAATGTATATTCTCACACACACAGTTCTGTGTTTAAAATGTTATCTAAACCTAATCCAAATCCTAAAACGTCACTATTTCACCACTTTCTTTCAGGTGGTTTTTCCTTTAAGTCCTTTAAATTTCCAGATCATGATATAATCAGTATCACCTGCATTTCTTGCATTTCTTGCAAACTGTGGTTTTACTAACACAACACATTTGCATAAGTTAAAGTTACAAAGACGTTTGAGCTGAACTAACCTGCACTGGAGAAGTTTTTGAGTTAAATTTTGTGTTATTGCAATATTCTGTTAATCATTGCTTAGGTGACTTCTTCTGCACAACCAGATCAGAATAAAAAGTTTGTGCAAGTTTGTGCAAACAAGCAAGAAATTTGATTTCAGTTCCACTTTGCTCTCGATGAAGAAATTTCAAATATAAATATATAAAAAGGAAATAAAATAAAACATCTTTTTCCACAAATATGTGTATATAAAGTGTTTACTAAAGAGGGAAGAAACACATGTATGAATTGTATGAATTGGTGTAAATATGCATAATATCGATCTGGGCATTCTGACTGTTAGTGTGCATCAGAGAGAAAGCCCGGGGGAAGAAACTGTCTTTCTGGCAGCTGGTTTTAGCAAATAGTGCTTTGTAGCTCCGACCTGAAGCTAAAAGCATGTCAGGACCATCTCAGGACACAAGAGTAGGTGGTTCCTAGGAAATGAAAGTGATCCACAGCTGAGCCAGTGTTGTTGAGCATGGTGCGGGGAGGCAATGTGGGAGGTGTCCTCCAGAGGTCCAGCATCATCTCGATAGTCTTGAACTGGTTTAGCTCCAGAAGGTTCTGACTACACCAGTGGATCAGCCGATCAACTTCCTGTCCGCATGCAGACTTGTCATTGTCCTGGATCAGACCAATAACAGTTGTGTCGTCTACAAAATTCTGAAGATTCACAGGCAGGTCCACTGAGGTGCAGTCATTTGTGTATAAAGGGAAAAGGAGTGGGAGTGAGAACACACCCTTGGGGGGCACCTTTGCTGATGGTTTGTGTATGGGAGAAGATGCTCTCTAGGGTCACCTGCAGGGCTGCAGCTCCAGGAGCCACCTACTTGCCCAGCTTCTGTCCTTCGGTTACTGTTATTAGAGTAACTTTCTGAAATGAGATTGTTTTTAGGGCCTAGACTGAAAATATTAGACAAAAGTGGATTGACTAATAGTTTATTTCTGATCAAGCAAGAAACCAAGGCCAATGGTAATGAAGACGCTCATGGATGTTACTAGTCACAACAGTGTTCATGACTTGGCAATATTTGCGACTTATTTTTACTGACTTCCATTATTAGTTTGAGAAAATAACAATGGTTACAGCGAAAATGTTTTCTTCTGCTTCACCTGGTATGATGCATGTGCCGGTGGTAAGCCACAGAGTTATAGTATAAGTGTTATTTCCTCTGATTGGACGTCTTAAGGTGTCCTCGTTGAGCACTGTGCCTTGTAAGCCTTGTAAGTTCAGCATAACAAGCACAAATGACACATAGGAAAAAGGGTATGAATGGGTTCGAGGCATCCTGTAGTGTGAAAGCCGCATTTGTGGTGAAAGTCTGAATAGCAACTTATTTTTATCCTTTCATTGACTTTGTCGGTTTTGAGGAAAAAAGCATATAATTGCATTTGTATTGTATTTCTATTCATGCAAGTGTGAGGTCTGGTATGTCAGCAGGAAAGATTTAGTTCTGACAGAAAATATGAACATCTACTTCAAATTGCCATGAGAATTTGTTCAGAATCTATTACCTTTTCTCACAGCACTAACATAATACGATTCATCACATCTTATGTTTTGTATTAAATTTTTCTGTGTGTGTTGTTATTTAGAGGTGTTTTGAGCTGCTGTCATCTTGGCCAGGTCGCTCTTACAACGCAAATTTTAAATCTCAAGGATCCTGTTAAATAATGTATAATTACTACTTTTTAAATAAAATTTAAAACTTCTTGCAAAATTTCTTCAGTTTCAAGATGTAGCTCCACAGTACTACATGGTTAAGCTGATATAGGCCATTGATGAATTCCATGAAGTCAAGGGGTGGAACAAAAGAAAAACAACAAGAAAATGTGATAAAGGGCTATTTCACTTTGTCAACGTGAACATCACTATCTGAACATCATTTGATCATCTGTAGTTCAAAATTTGACTGGTAAAACCTAGGGTGAATAGTCCGCCACTATGTACCAAGATGTTTAAAGTTTGAAGTGTATCGAAATGCAAGCAGGTGAGTGGCAGATGCATGTCAGAGATGGGAGGGGAGCACAGTAAAAACCAGCAGAGAATGACCGAAACTGAGAGACTTAAATACTGGGGAGCATTATTGCTAGAGTGAACACAGACGGGTCTAATTAGCAGACTGAATATCAGCTGTGAGGGAAACATGCAGAGGCAACTGGCTTAAATAAACAGAGAGTGAATACATTGTGAACCTAATCAACACAAAAGGATCTTTAAAAAGAAAAGCTAAAGGTTACAATACAAATCAGAATCAAGATATGGAACATCATGCATGATAAAACCAAAAGTGAACACAAAATATGAAATACAAAACTAAAGTCCAATTATCAACAATAACAATTACAGATCTTCTTGACCTCTACTGAATGAATTATATGGGTTGTGGTATGTATACACCAATTAGGCATAACTTTATGACCACCTGCCTAATAGTATTTTGCTTCTCCTTTTGCCCAAACGGCCCCGGCCCATTAAGGTATGGACTCCACATGAGTGGCAAAGGTGTGCTGTTGTATCTAGCACCAATATTTTAGCTGATCCTTTAGGACCTATAAGTTGCGATGTTCAGACAGGTTTGACAAGCAATTTCCAAAGATGCTTGATTGAGATCTGGGAAATATGTGGGGCAATTCAACACCTCACACTTGTTGTTATGTTCCCTAAACCATACCCAAACAATATTTGCAACAGTACTTATGCAGGTAATACCTGTCTAAACAACAATCACATGGATGGCAGGACCCAAGATTTACCAGCAGAATATTGTCCAAAGCATAACAGACGTGCCTTGACTAGGTTCGCCGGAGGAGCCCCCTGTCCACATGCTATAAAATAAAATGTGGTTCATCTGACCAAGCCACCCTCTTTCTTTGCTCTGTTGTTGAATTATGATGCCTATGTGCCTATTGTTGGCCCTTTCAGCAGTGGACAGGGTTCCCTCATGAGCAGTCTAACTGGTGTGAAGCGTTGCAGCCCCATATACAACAGACTACCATGCACTGTGTATTCTCACACTTTTCTAACAGAGCTAACCCGAACGTCTACAATTTGAGCTGCAGTAACCTGCTTGTTGGATCAGACCAATCATTAATGAGCCTTGGCCCTCAATGAACCTTTTAATAGTCCACCAAAGTTCCTTCTTTAGACCTCTTTTGATATATACTGACCACTGAGGACTGGGAACATGCTATAGGAGCTGCAGTCTTGAAAGACGTTCTGACTCAGGCCATCACAACTTGTCCCTTGTCAAATATGCTCAAAAAGGATACAGAAATTGCTAATAAGGTAGCTAATATTATTGACCATGGTTGTTTTTGGTTTTGTGAAAAAATCTCACTTGAATGTGCAAAGTATGAAAACATCCAATATAAACCTGCAGTCCCTTAAAAAAAGCTACGTTAACAATATTTTGTACTGTTTAACAGCACTGGGAAATACATTTAAAACAATTAGCAGAGGGCTGGTAATACTGTCTACAATCAAGTTAATTTTTGGAGACATAATTCACAAACATGGATATCAGTATAATGAATATCAGTATTGATATTACTGATATCACTGGTTTAGAAAACTTTACATAGCTGACTGTCTTGACCTAATTTAAATACAGTTTTCTGTTTCAGAATACAACATTTATTTTGAGTTGTCCTTTTCTTTCTGTCTGTGGTTCCATTTTTCTGACATAATCTGAATTCCCCAAAATACATTTTAATTAAGCAATATGCCTACAGGAAAATCGGCATGTATTTCTTCAAATCAGCCTCCAAGCATTTATTTAAAGGTCTATATTTAGAAATTAATTAAAGCATTGGAGCAGTGCTCTGCAGAGAACAACAACTCCACAGTTATTAGAGCCTTTGTTTTGTCGTCATTGCCCCCCCCCCCCCATTGCACACACAAACATTGTCATACACATGTTCTGATGTAGTAATAAAAGGAATAAGATAGAGGAAGCCAATTGTTTCTACTGTATCTTATTTGTACCAGAAAAGATGAGCAATCACACAGAAAGTAAATGAAGGGGAGAAGAAAAAGAAACAGTGCAGCAGACAAAGTGAGAAATAAGTGTTGTTAAGATGAATTTAAAGAGCAAGAGGATAAGCAAGTAGGC
This sequence comes from Crenichthys baileyi, assembly GCA_036173005.1. Lineage (NCBI taxonomy): Eukaryota > Metazoa > Chordata > Actinopteri > Cyprinodontiformes > Goodeidae > Crenichthys > Crenichthys baileyi. The sequence continues at coordinate 431,364 of JAHHUM010002919.1, read as the reverse complement.
CAGTCGAGAGAGGAGGAGAAACAGGAGGAGGAGAGAATAGGCTGAGGGAAAAGGAACAGGATGGGGAGTTGATAAATAGATTATTGTATGCATGGAGCCTCTCTGCCTCTTCTCTTCATCTTTCCCACGTCTCCAACCACCCCTCCACCCACACCCCGCACCCCCCAACACCACATAAACAGAATTTCTAACTCATCTGTTTATTGTAAATGAGTCTAAATAAGGCCAGAACACAGAGGATTCACACAAACACAAAGGGTGGACGCACACACAGAGCAGCTGTAATGTTGAACGTCTTTTCTGTTTCAGGCCTTGTTTGTCTTGTCTTTTTGCTGCTCTGAGTAGCTGTAAACGAGCTTCTGTGAACATAAGCTCAAGACTTTGACAAAACGTGTGGCCAAAATCTTAACAACACAGAAGACACACACTTTCACCCATGAGGCCTACAATCTCCAGACATTCTTCTTTTTCTAAACCAGAAAGGAGGCTCATATACTGCTGTACCGTGACATACATTTTCACATTTTCTTACCTTCAATCTTCAATGTATTTACTTTAGATCTTGTGGGATAGATCCGCACAAACTAAATCCTAAGCATTCAGGCTAGTCAATACTCAAATAACAACTTGTTACAACCAAGGCATGCAGAAGAGCATCTCTGAATGCACAAAATGTCGAACCTTGAGGCGAATGGGCTACAGCAGCAGAGCCTTCCCTCCTCCTCTTGGATGGAGTAAGGGGGAGTCAGGTTTAGCCTAAACCGGCTCAGTTATGGTTGAGGTGCAAACACACCCTCCATTTCTGCTACCTGTATGATCCCCTCTCTTTTCCAATGGTTGTAATCAGTCTGACCGATAGAGGTATCCCAATCCTTGTGGTTTTTAGTATAACAATGGCCATCAGTGGGACCCTTTGTGGGGTGCCTTGAAACGACATTGTTGAAATTAAGCGCCGTTTAACTAAATAATCTCAACTGAAACTATCTGTGTAGTTATGCTGCTATAGGCTTAGGCTGCTGGAGGACATAATGACCACTTTCACCCTCTTCGCTACATTCTCACACTACTCTCCAATTTTGCATTATTTGCTGTTATTTCAGCTTTTAACTTTGTTCTCTCTCTTTTCTCTTCCTAGAAGCTACACCTGGCCTGACTCTGTGTCTACCTGTGACACCTTTCTGGAGAGGGGCATCGTCCGAGCTTCTGCTGGCAACAATTTAATGCTCACCTTCTACCGATGATCCACATGGCCCTGTCTTTCAGTATTTAACCCTTTCTCTCTCCTAGACATGGCGATTGACTGAGCTTTTACTGTAACTAATTATATGTGCTGTCTTTCAGACTCTAACCTTGAAAACTGGCTCAGAGTTTATCTGTTCTTTCTTTCTAGGTGAAACGACTGAAGGAGCTACATCCATTAACATTTACTTTTCCTTCCCATAGAAAATAGTCCTAGATCAGTGCTTCTTTGTTCTCTTTGTGTCTCTGCTCTGTTCTCTCTAACCCCCAGTCGGTCGTGGCAGATGGCCGCTCACACTGAGCCTGGTTCTGCTGGAGGTTTCTTCCTGTTAAAAGGGAGTTTTTCCTCTCCACTGTCGCTACATGCATGCTCAGTATGAGGGATTGCTGCAAAGTCAACGCCAGTGACTGTCCACTGTCTCTATTTGCTCATCCAGGAGGAGTGAATGCTGCAAGTCTCTGACTGGATGCAATCTGCTGGGTTTCCTTATACAGAAAAACTTTTTATCCAATTTGAATAAATAACTAACTCTGACTGCACTGTTCAATGGTTAGGACTAAATGGAATGTATGTACCTGACTTTTGTGAAGTGCCTTGAGAAAACATGTGTTGTGAATTGGCGCTATGTAAATAAAACTGAATTGAATTGAATTGAATTGAATTTAGAGGTCTCAGAGTAAAGAGGGCTGAGTAAAAATGCATAGCATTTTACTTGTATTATTATTCACCTTGTATAGTACTGCACCACTTTGAGTAGGTCTATCACAAATGCCAGTAAGTGCACTGACGTTTTTGACTGTAACTTTATAAGATGTGTAAAGGATGTATTTGTGCTTTTTCAAAACTGTAAATGAAAGAAGCAACAAAGCAAGCACAAATGTTTTAATGACTGTATGTGTTAATGACTGGTACCAGGAGTGGAAACACGAAAGAGACAGGATGGCACTCAGAGAGCCACAAAAGTATGTTTTATTCCTCCACCTCAGCAGAAAAAGGAAAACAAAATCTATATCTAACCTTTTTCACAACTGCAGGTATTCTTGAATACAGCAGAACCATAAATCTTCTTTGGGAATCCATTCAGCTGCAAGTTACTTTTCCACTGTGATTCTTGACAATATGAAACATCATAGGGTTTAAGAGCAAAAAGGAGTTACCCAAGATCGGGAGTAGGACAAACCAATAATGTTTTTTTCTCAAGAACAGGTGTCAAACCTTCCCTTATAGTCTAAAATGTAGAAAAAGCAACACACACTTAACCTCAAACATATTTACACGGTATTGTTTTGGGTTGATTTCTCTACTCACAGTCTCTACACACATACACACACACAATTTCCAGCAGAAACACAGCTGGCCTCACCCCTCAGTGTACCTTCTTGTAATCCTCATTTTGTAAATACAAAGTGACTAAACACCACCTGCAGTACAGTGCTCTGTTTTACCAAAAGCTCCAGTAATGAACAAAGAATTCAAGAAACCTAATAAGGGAAGTTGGCTGCAATTGCAGAGCATGGGAGGACATTTTGGCTCATCACTGCTTCACAGACATGGCATTATACAAATTAAACAAATTACTCAATTAGATACGTTGTAGAGCAGCTTCACAGATAAAAAAAAGCTTGATTCGTTCCACCTTGGTAATCTGTGGTATAATTACTGGTTCTTTGGACCCCTTTTGAGAACTTGGAAATATTTTAAAATTCTCATTAATCTGATAAACTTCAGTTTTTAGCTAGATAGATAGATAGATAGATAGATAGATAGATAGATAGATAGATAGATAGATAGATAGATAGATAGATAGATAGATAGATAGATAGATAGATAGATAGATAGATAGATAGATAGATAGATAGATAGATAGATAGATAGATAGATAGATAGATAGATAGATAGATAGATAGATAGATAGATAGATAGATAGATAGATAGATAGATAGATAGATAGATAGATAGATGGATACCTTAGCATACTTTTACAACCTTAGCAGGATCCTTTTCAGCATCTTTCTCTCATTCATTAATTTATTCATTCATTCATTCAAATGAACTCATAATCTCTATGTAAACGGACATATTAATTTTCTTACACACACTATTAAGTATATAAATTTTCTTTTATTTCTACAGTATAGTTTCAGACCAGCTTGGTTGTAATTTTCCTTTTTTAAGCTTTTTATTACACCAAAAACAGACTTTTCTGTGAACAAGCTCAGTCATGAAACCAGCAAGCTGTTCATATTTCAGTATTATTTTCTTAGGATGGGTAGGCACAATTCTCTTCTCTTTAGGATCTTGTGATCTTAGAGCGGATTCAAGATGATGCCTTCACATAAGGCTAGACAGGGTGAGATTTTAAGCAACCAAGGTTTATTAAGGCCTATGTTTATCTTTCAACATGATTTCTATTTCTTACTATCGTAAATTTGTTTTCAAACTCATATTTGGGATGCACTTTGAATAGAAAATAAATTTCATATTATAAAATTGTTGTTACTGATTTTCTTATATCACATTAAGTGGCTTCATCCTGTTTTGCCATTCCGCTTTTTCATCCTCAGAGAATTTCCATCCTCTTACATGCCTCCCTGCTGGGAGGCATGTAAGATGTGCTAAGATAGTTTTTCTTTGTTATTTAACTGATTATTAAAAGGGTAATTTCAGCGTAAGTCTTCACCTGACATTCATTAATTGTTTTCAGCTGGAGTTACGAATATGAAAGAATCACCTGTGTTACCCTATGAAGGAAGGTCATTTTTAGCTGGCTGCATCAGGGATCTCACTCTTTTGGTCACGATCCATAATCTCAGGAACATAGGAGAGGGTCACTAACATAGGCAGATCACTAAATCGAGTGCTTTGCTTCTTGGCTTAGCTGTTTCTTGACCACAATAAACTGGATCAAAACCCACATTACTGCACACACGCGTTCTGCCAAGAATGCTAGCAGGGACGGTTATACATGGACCTGATTGTGATCAGATGCATCCTGGCACTCCATCCTTCTAGAACCGTTAAGAAATGAGAAGCAACTCATTGCCTAGAGGCACTCGGTTGTGAGCCTTCTTAAGATCTACAAATTACATGGGGTCTGAACAACCAAACTCCCATGACCCTCTTAGCAACTCTGCAAGGGTAGAGGTCTGGTCTATTGATCTACAGCCAAGAGGAAAGCCACACTGTTCCTCCTGAATCAGAGTGCAACAGCTTCAACTTCTACCTCTGCAGCTGATCCTTCCACCACTGCGACTGCTCCTACACTGTCCGGTACCCTCTCTTAAAGATTTGGACCGCCACCCCAGTCTCCCACTCTTTAGGTGTTAAGCTAGCCCCACAATGTCAGGGGCCTCCAGCGTATCAATACAAATCTTGTGTACTCCACCACAGGGGAGCTTATTTTTAAAGATATGTTTTAAAGATAGAGATAAGCACGTTTTCTTAGGCAATAAAAACCAAACAACCTGTTTAACTTCACATAAACATGAGCATTTCTTAGCCAGCAGCTGGTAATTCCAGATAGTAGGTCTGATGAAAGAAAATTAAGTCAAATGAAACATCTGAGCAGATACATTAAAGTACAGGCAAACACAAGTTAACTGGAAAATCAATCGAAACAGCCACAATCATTAACACAAGAAATAACCACCTGCTGAGGTTGACAGATGTATTATAGTTTATTCAAAGCAGCAAGGAAACTAAAAGTAGCAATTTCATACCAAGTTTGTATTTTTAAACTGTTTCATCCTTCACTGCATGAAGCAGTAATGCTCAAGCCTTTCCTACTGAGTCCAAATATCTTTTTGTAAAACATCTGCTGAACATGACTAAACCACTTTTTAAAGGTGCTAGAAAGCTCATTATTGTGTCTTTTAATTTGCGCTCACGTAGAAACAGCAGGTACTACCACGTAAAAAATACAAAACCATTTATAAAACACTGTGGGTGCATTGAATGCAATACAACAAGGCTCCATGGTCTGCCTGCAATGCATGCATGTAAACTAGATATCTGAAAATTATTTAAAAACAATAACATAGAGGCCCACTTTGCTTAGTCTAGCACCTACGTCAGAATGTTCCTAATGTTGGTGGAGCATGGCCATCACTGTGTTTTTTATTGGAATCCCATTATAGACAGTTTTTTAAATAATAAGAAATAACAAAGGACTATGCTTTCATTGTATTGAAGTTTAAACGTACAGGAGAAGCCCACTGCCCACTGCTGCAGAGTGAACAATCTACCTGCGTAGCAAATTCTTCTTTGAAAATATTGGAGAAAATACAAGACAGCTATTATGTGCGAACATTTAGAGTGCTGACAGTTGATTTGAAGTTTTAGTTACCTCTGTGCTTCACAAAGGAGCAAAATAGGATTATAGCAGCAACAAGAAAAACTATTTATAATACATTTTTATGCTTCTTTTGACCTTTCAACCTCTATCATCTGCTGGCCATATTATATTTAAAATTCTTGTCAGCCAGCTAGATGAAATTTGTACAAGGTAGAAATATTCACATTCTAGATAGACTACTAATACAGCTTACTCTGCTAATAATGATATTTGACAATAAAAGTAGCCAGAAACGATCTAACAATGTCTTCATCATATGTTTTTGATGTTGGGTTTTATGATGCACATTTTCTCAATTCTAACACACACATTTGATGAGACATCACCCATGTTCTGAAACAATTCATGACCATTTAGGGCTGGAAGGCTAGATAACTCAAACTGCTACTAAGTCATTTTGCTACGGGATGTAGCAACCAACTTTTCTCAACAGGGTTTTCTGTGTTTTGGATAGGGATTATAGGTCCCTACCGCTGCACCATTAATATATAATAGTTTTGGGACACAACTTAAGAAAAACATTCTGCCCACAAGATGTGTGAAGAAGCTGAAAGAGCTCCCGGATCTGGGATGCAAGAACAGAATAATGTAATTTGGTTCCCGCCACCCCGAGAGAGAAAGAGTACAATTCTTTGTTCCTGTGGGATATCTATAGGGAACAATATAAACAGCAGAATGATAAAGAGTGCTAATGTAAGCATAGTACCTTCAATAATGACACATAATACAGTGGGTGATTAGTCCATATTTTGATTTGGTCTTTGACTACTGCATACATCTGTTTTCGAAAACAACTAAATGTTTCTCCTGAAAGGCTAAAAGCCTCAAATTCATTTCACTACTTGTGACTAAACCTATATACACTGCCTGGCCAAAAAAAAAAGTCGCCACCAAAAAAAAAAGTCACACACTCTAATATTTTGTTGGGCCGCCTTTAGCTTTGATTACGGCACACGTTCGCTTTGGCATTGTTTCGATAAGCTTCTGCAATGTTACAAGATTTATTTCCACCCAGTGTTGCATTAATTTTTCACCAAGATCTTACATTGATGGTAGAGTCTGACCGCTGCGCATAGCCTTCTCCAGCACATACCAACAATTTTCAATGGGGTTAAGGTCTGGAGTCTGTGGTGGCCAATCCATGTGTGAAAATGATGTCTCATGCTCCCTGAACCACTGTTTCACAATTGGAGCCCGATGAATTCTGGCATTGTCATCTTGGGATATGCCCGTCCCATCAGGGAAGAAAAACTCAATTGATGGAATAACCTGGTCATTCAGTATATTCAGGTAGTCAGCTGACCTCATTCTTTGAACACATACTGTTGCTGAACCCAGACCTGACCCACTGCAGCAACCCCAGATCATAGCACTGCCCCCACAGGCTTGTACAGTAGGCACTAGGCATGATGGGTGCATCACTTCACCTGCCTCTCTTCTTACCCTGATGCGTCCATCACTCTGGAACAGGGTAGATCTGGACTCATCAGACCATATGACCTTCTTCCGTTGCTCCAGAGTCCAATCTTTATGCTCCCTAGCAAATTGAAGCCTTTTTTTTCCCGGTTAGCCTCACTGATTAGTGGTTTTCTTAAGGCTGCACAGCTGTTTAGTCCCAATCCCAATAGTTCCCTTCGCATTGCGCGTATGGAAATGCTCTTACTTTCACTATTAAACATAGCCTGGCGTTCTACTGTTGTTTTTCTGCGATTTGATTTCAACAAACGTTTAAGTGATCGCCGATCATGATCATTCAGGATTTTTTTCCGGCCACATTTCTTCTTTGAAGATGTTGGGTCCCCACTATCCTTCCAGTTTTTAATAATGCATTGAACAGTTCTTACACCAATTTTGGTAGTTTCTGCAATCTCCTTAGATGTTTTCTCTGCTTGATGCATGCCAATGATTTGACCCTTCTGAAACAGACTGACATCTTCTCCACGACCACGGGATATGTCTTTAGACATGATTGTTTAAGAAATGAGAAGCAACTCATTGCATCAGTTGGGGTTAAATAATTTGTTGCCAGCTGAAACATAATCGCCCATGCAGTAATTATCCAATGGGAGGCTCCTACTTATTTGCTTAGTTATATCCAGGTGGCAACTTCTTTTTTGGCCAGGCAGTGTATTTATGAATGCCTTCATTGAAAAAAAAAAACACTGGCCGTAAGCAACATGATAGCAATAGTAAATATATTACATTAGCAGCAGCAATTTAATAACTGTTTCATTTGTTTTAAATAAAAGCAATTTAGTTTTACATTTTACTCAAGCTAATCATAACATAAGAAGTCAAAGTTCTGACCCTCCCACTGGACATTGGTTTAGATTTAGATTTAGTCTGTGTTTCTGACAAGAAAGTAAAAGGCGAAAACAAAAAGAAAATAGAATTGTAATGCTTATTATGCACTTATCAAACTTGTACAGATAAATGCTAGTGGAAATATGGGTAATAACTGCAGTAATATCCATAATAGTACCCATTAATTTGAAATATTAGTTTTAATGATAGCATGACCAAAAAAAAAAACATGCTTCGCTTAAAGTGTTTTGGTTCAGTATCAACAGGTGCTATCATTTAAATAATAGAACCCCTGAAAACTGGTTCAGAGAATCTTACAATATGCTTCTTTTTGCAAAAAGGGGCCATAGACTAACATCTGTAGAAACCCACTATTGACTTTTGCTCCTTATATCTCTAAAGTCACTGCAACAAAAGAGCTTCTTAAATCACAATAATATCAGTAAAACTTCAACACGAAGCCAGTTTCAGCATTCAATATTCATGTATATTGCTGCGCAATTTTTACAGTCTCAATTTCACTCTATGGTCAACAGAAATAATCCTTTGGGTAAGAATTCCTGCTGGGGAGTGCAGCTGAGGGAAAGTAATATCCACATTGATACACTGAGGCCCTTTAAACTTAAGCAGGCAGCGTGGAGTATGACTCAACTGTCAGCAAACACAGAGAGACAAGAGGGAAAGGGAGAGATAGCCAAACAGAAAAAAAAAATAACGCTGGTTTTTAAATCGGTCAGAGAATGAGCAATCATAAAAACACACACTGAATGTTTCCACACAAACGACAGGGTCCAAAAAAAGGTCAATTAAAGTTAATAAACCATGTAAGGATAATTAAGAAAACAATTACAATTGCATTCTGGTTAATAGTCAATGACATCCTAAAATCTAAACCTCAGATCCTGAAGTGCATCGACGCTTTCTTGTATAAAACTGAAAAAATATTAGCGCTCATTAAGAGGTTAGATGCAACAAATGTGGAGACAATCCTTAACGACCAAATAACATAAAGTTTTATTCGTGTCACTGCTCCTGTTTACTGGTATTTAACTTCAAGCTATTCAAGCTTCTTCTGTACAGGCAACTTGATTAACAGTAGAAAGAAGGCTTTTATTTAACCCCCAGGCTGTAGAATGATGTAGAGCAAGGATAGTGAAGTGCCTCACATACCCTTCCACTGAGTGTAAATAGACTTTCATCATAATGTACAAGAGTTGTTTTCTCATAATTCTGCAACTTGCAGCCTTCAGAGGCTCAAATTTGCAAATGTCTGTCAACTGAAAATGTAACGTGGCTCGGTGTGGTTTATAGTCATGAGAATTTACATGGGGAAACCACAATTTCTGCTTTCCCAGTTTACAGTGTTCATCCTAAAGGGTTTGAGCATTTGATTATTTATAGAAATAAATTAAACTGGGTTGTGTTCATTAATATTTACGATGGCTGTTGTGGGGTGCCTGGTCAGTTCATGTTGCCATTTTTAACTCAACTCAACTTTTAGTTCATTATATATAAACACATGAAAAAGGTTTATTATTGAAAAAGGTTTAAACATTAAGTTTTGGACATAGCTGACCAGAACACCTTTTACGCGTGTTTGCTGTATTCTCTACACTTCTTATAAGTTAATTCACAACATCTAAGTTAAATGAACCCCCTGGATGTATTTCAATGCTACGTCTGAAACACTCAATGTGCTTCAATGTGTGACATCATGACAAATCAAAAGAAATCAGGGAACATATCAGGTTACAAGTCTGGTTCATCCTAAGGGTATAATTTCCAAATGCCTGAAGGTGTCACATATACATCTGTTCAAATGGTTAAATGCTAATATAAACAGCATGGGAATGTCCATTCACCATGCAAAATGTGTGAATCAAGCAAAAAATTTATTTTGAAGACTATGGCTGAAGTTTTAGAGTGTCATTGTTCACAGTAAAACCTCTTGTGCAAACATAGCCCCAAAAGGTCACTCAGCAAGAAAGAACCCATTTCCCCAAAAGCAACGTAAAAAAGTCAGATTACTATTTACAAACGCCCTCATTTTTGGGACATGCCCTGTGGCCTGATGAAACTAAAACTGAAGTGGCTGGCCATGATGACCACCATTACATACGAAGGAAAAAGGGTTAAGCTTACAAAGCTAAGAACACCATCCCAACTTTAAAGCACGGGAGTGGTAGCATCATGATGTAAAGGTTTACTGCAGTGGGAACTACTGCACTTCAAAACATAGACTCAGGACAATCTCAAGACATCACCCATGAAGTTAAAGTTTGGCACAAAGGCATTTTCCAAATAGACAATGATATACCACCAAATTTGGTACAAAGTGTTTTGGAGAGGCAAATACAAAGCCCTAATCTCAGCCCTATAGCAAATGTGTCGGGAGAGGTGAAAATGTAGATGCAAACAAGCCGGCCCATAAACCTGATTCAGTTACACCAGTTCTGACAGGAGGAATGGGCAAATATTAGAGCAAAGTATAGTGAGAAGCTTGTGGAAGCATACACCAAATGTTTGAACTCATTCAGCTTATAAGAAAATCTACCAAATACTATATGAAGTTCTTAATTTAAAGAGAGTAAAACAAATCCCTAAAAAATTTTACTGTCGAAATTCAGCAAATATGAATGATTTGGGTAATCCTAACTGACCTCAAACAGGAAAAGTTTAGACTGTTTTGGTATCAAACATTGAGAAAAATTAGTCTTTTTATGTAAATATCTGGTTTCAACTCTATATAAAACAGCTGGGAGGAAAATCAAAGTAAAGCTGTAACTGCCCTAAAAAAAGAAATACATTTATTAATTTTAAAGAAAAATAATCTAGATTTACTGATAGTTAATGAAGTGCATGGTTGGATCCACTTCAACAGTAAATTAATTTTCTCTTTGATGCATTTGTCGGTTCATCATAAATAGGTTTGTTGGCAAATTTTTCCAGCTTTTCTTTGAAGTAAGGAAGTGTTATATCTATGTCAGTGCTTTCAAGTAAGTTTTTACACAGAGCAACGTTAGAATGAGTGAATCCCAGTTAATTTTCAAAGAATGTAAAGCAGCAACAACATCAGCAAACCCCCTGTGTTGCTTTTTAATTGCTGTGCTATTTTCAGTCTGATTGCACATAACACATGCAAACATGTACACAAATATGCACTGTGCAATTATCAGTGACTTTTGTAGGCTCATCAAATTTACAATGAGCCAGATGAAATTAGAAATTAGGTAGTTAATTAGTATCACATTAATTACAAAAAAGTCCCAAAGCTTTGCCAAGTAGAAATTTTAATCTGAATCGTGCTATTTCCTTGACTCTCATTTGCTCTTTTGTTGAGTCAACCCTTGGAAGCTTTTAAAAACAGCAGTTTTTTTCTTTCCAATAGTGGAATGTGAGAAATAGGTGTGACAACCAGGATACTGTAATTTCTTTCCTGGATATTCTAAAGTTATGTTCTGTTTATTTTCTGATCCTTATGCCTGGTTCACACTGCAGAATCTTTATGTCGATTTTTGCCCCGATCTCCCCCTTCCAACATAGAACGATTATCTTGACGGCTCTTAAAATAATCTTTTGAGATATTCCTGCTGTGTGTGGTGTGTTAAGAGTGATCTAGTCTGCTCGGAAGGACGTAGGGATTGTTCTGGGGATATTCAACATGTTGGACTGCCTTAGCCCGATATAATACCGTGTGGGGTATTCTCCAATGACAAACGAGCATGCAGCCTGTTGAATAAGACGTGTAGCTAATCAGAAAGCGAGGTGACAGAATCACAGAAGGGAATTACTTTTAACTCACGTTTGATCTCGAGAGGGTTAGTGAGATTTCTGTCTGATATCTGAATGTTTGTGAGTGAAATCTGTTTGTGTGTGATGTGTTGTGCTTGCCATTTGGTTAGACACCACACACCGTAGGACCAAACCTGTTATATCTATAATTTTATTGTCATGTGTGGGGATTTCTCAGGTTTTAAAAGTCACCAAACAGTTAAGAAACCCTGCTGTGTGAACCAGGCATTAGTTTGCTCAGTATGTATCCTCAATGCCTTTGTTTCATGCTCTCCCACAGCCTCTTCCTCACCTGTTCATGTAGTCACCTGTGTAGTTTTCAGAAATCAAACTTCTTGACTCACTTTAGTCCTTTTAATACTGACTGACTAACACTAACACCACATCCTACCTGAGTATCATTGCTGACTATGTCCATACCTTTATAACCCAGGTGCACCCATCCTCTGATGGCTACTATAAGCCACAACCCTCAAATTGTCTTAATTTGCTTTCTTAACCAGTGACAATGAGTTCACTGCACCCCAGGGGCCTCCACAGTCACCAGATCTCAATCCAACAGAACACACTATGTCATTAAGAATAAAAGCAGTTCTGAGGGCAAAAGGGACCAACCTGGTACTACCAAAGTGTGCCTAGTAAAGTGGCTGGTCTGCGTATAACTATGAAGTAACTATGCAGTTTGAGTTTATGGTCATCTACTATGCAAAGTCATAGAAAACTGCAAAGGTGAGGAGTCCGTGACAGCTTTTGGCTAACTGATATTTTAAACACGCCTTCTTTCATACATATGCACATGTTCAGTGCACATATTGTTCAAACAGTTGGAAGCTGAACAATTTAGGGACTTATCTTGTAGAGTGAACATGAATACAGAACTTCCAGGGTCTGTGTGCGAGTGTATGAACAGGACATTCTTCTTCTTGTATAAACCTTCTTCTGCTAGATGAGCCAACAAAGCAGGGTGTGGCAGCGGCTCTCACATCCACTATGTGCATAACTCTAAAATGTATGTGAGATTATGCGTGTGCATTAATGGCTGTGGTTAAAGTGCTGAGAAAGGCTCGCCTCTGACCCTGCTAAGTATGACACAACCGTCGACCACAAGGCCGTGGCACGGTAGTTTAATGCGTCTGCATATGCTGTTTGTGTGTAGGTAAGAGCATCACCAGGACCAGTCGTGATAGTTCAAACCATCTACAGATCCCATCTATCAGCTGGCAGAGTATTCATTTAATTTTCTTCTGTTCAAATAAAGCTAGAGAACAGACGGGGAATATTTCTGTTCATCAAAACTCTTCTGCAGCTTTAAGCACACATCATCCTGAGCTGCACACTTTGATTTCCATTTGTGTAACAAAGTGGTTTGACATTCTCATGTTAAGAGAAGAAAAAATAACTTCCCCGGTAAAGACATCATTTGTACGAGAGTATATTTTCCCTTTAAATTTGTATCCATTGTTCATAGTTTATAGTGTTTTCAAAATGGTGCAGATTCTGGCTTTTTACAGTGTGTTGATGCTTGATTGTTCTTCACATCTTTAGCCTCAAGGACACACTGTCCTTGATTTTCAGAGAAAGTTTAATGTTTGGATTCCTCAGACCACAGAACATTTTTCCACTGTGCATAACAGCAGTATTTCTAAAAATTGGAAACATATTTTTTGCCAGCATGGAGGAGTTTCTTTTGCATTTTAAGTTGAATTTGCTGACACTTGTTTTCAAAGGGTGTTCATGTAAAAACACTGACTTGTTTTCAAAGCAGTTTTAAATTTTCCGCACAGAAAAAAAACCCTTTCCCATATTTAGTTATGAAGGCGACAATATCTCTAGGCTCATTTATAAATCAAGATATTTATTTATATGGTGTTTTACCATGTTTTCTTTGGTAACTTTTGTTTCTAACATCTATCCCATTCTTTTCTTGCCCTTCTCAGGAGCATTTCCTAATAAGATTATATTTCTTTGCAAAGCAAAACATTCCTGAGTTTCTCAATCTTAAAAATGATGCACTACTTTGTGTTGTATCACACAAAATCCCAATAAAATGCATTGAGGTCTGTGGTTGCAAGGAAACAATGTGTGAAAAAGCTCATGGCATCTTTATACTTATGCAAGTGTTGGGACCACAGCCATGGGTGAAAAGGCCAGTACGAACTTTTCTGGAACTTTCAAAATAAATCGCATTAACCTACTTCAAGCACAGCCAGAAATGGGGAATAACAGCGTACTTCCCTTGACGTCACTGTCTGAATAAAAACCCCACTTTTGCAACAAACTGACCTCTTCCACGTAGCTAATGTCTCTTTGCTGGCAAATAGACATAACTCTTCAAACTGCATCCAAGAGTGTCATACGATCACGCGATCATATGCACTAAGTTAAGTAAGAATGAATTGCTGTTTGTATATCCGGTATTCATTCATGAACTGGGGTAATTAAGGTACAAGCGTTGCTTGACTTTCTCTCTGAGGTCTACAGAAGCAAACTGTGTTCGAGAGAGTTCCCAGCACAGACCCCATCTCTACAACGCCGAGTGGAGCAGTTTTCCCGGTCTGAAGGAAGGACAACAGGACCACATCACTGTGGCTACAGCAGTAACATGCAGTTTGTCGGCCGAAAGAGCGAGCCGCCCCACCCCACAGCTACGGAGGTTAGCTGCAGTTAACCCTTTGTTCATGCTGGATGCTTTCTTCAACTTTATCGCCCCGGACAAATCTTCCTCAGGCAGTTCACAAAAGAGGTTGTGTTTTGGACAGAGAGAAATAGTTTAGAATGAAATGATCTAAACATTTTTCATTTTATGACATTTGGTTTTGTACTCGTACTCGTACTCGTCGTCTTCCGCTTATCCGGAACCGGGTCGCGGGGGAAGCAGACTCAGCAGAGACACCCAGACGTCCCTCTCCCCAGACACCTCCTCCAGCTCCTCCGGGGGGAGCCCAAGGCGTTCCCAGGCCAGCCGAGAGACATAGTCCCTCCAGCGTGTCCTGGGCCGTCCCCTGGGCCTCCTCCCGAGGAAGGCGTCCAGGAGGCATCCGGTATAGATATTTACCTAAATATTATTTTACTAAACTTGATAACTAAGTAACACAATTAAGCCCATTTCTCAAAGATTTGGTTCTTATTCAAAATAATATTTAGGGAAATATTATTTTAATAAATAAAGGCAGCTAAAGAGACACCGTTGAGAATTGGTCATCCAGAATGTTGGTTTTATACAGCAAATCATTCTTTAAAATATTATTTTATTAAAATAACGTTTTATCTGATCTTGCATTGTGAAGGGTTGTCTAAAGGTATACCAATTATTGCCTACGTTGGTTCAAAGACTAACTTAACTTCAATTCCAGATTCTTCAAGATAATCCTTCTTCTCAAACATAAACATTGCAAGGTAATGTTGCATCACTCTTTCAGTTGTGGTTTTCAACCACCTTTGATTAACTTGTTTATATTGTACATAGCCTATTAGTCTTCCTTATTCTTTCATTCTGCTTGGTAGTTTAGTTGGATTGTTTTAGCATAGTAAAGAGTTTGTTGATTGAAATATGTTTGACTTGAGTTTACTTATTTTGGTTAATAAATTATTGTATTTTAAGAAATTGTGTGAATTAATTCCATGTGTGTGCAGAGTTTTGCTGTTCAAAAATGTCAGAGCTTGGCTCATCCTTTTCAATTTTGTCCTAATACCACCGCCTTATTGGGCTGGTATTCACAGGACAACCCTTAACAGACCGAAATATTATTTAATAAAATATTAAAGTATTAATATGAAATATATTCATATTCATAATCCCAACACAAGTAACTGTAGGTTAATCTGTTAGTTGTTTTAATTTTAATGGATGATCTCTGCTTGTAGAGGGGGATTTTAGAGCCAATTGTGTGCGTGGCTGTGGATGTGTTGCTTATGTGCCAGCCTCCCACAGCAGTGGAGAGCATTTTCCGCCCTAATGATAATTCTCCATCATCTGGGTTTCCCTTAGTAATGACACAGCCTGTAGCTGCCAAGGAGGCAACTCCCAAACCCTCCCAATGTCGCCTGTTTCATAAATTAGGTAGATTTCAGTGATTTATTTAGGAAAAACACACTGAAGACAGCTTACTTAACATGTGACTTCGCAAATAAAATCTGTAGTTTCACAGAAGGAAAAATGCACAGATGGCTCTTTCAGTTACATTAAAATCAGGACTTGTATCATGCACTCTATTTAACGCTGACTCTCACAAAATCCATGCCCACTCATGTAAACACAAGGACACACTAATGTCAGTCATTAGTGTCATCTTCCACATCCTGTCACTGCAGTTATTACATTTCACACACAATCACAAGTGTGAGTAACTGCTATTCCCAAACACAGACACCCTGTGCACTCTGAGACATATTTTCACCCAGCCTTATGATTGACAGACCGTTTTTTGTCATCCAGAGAGGTTTAGACACGTGTGAGAAAAACTGTTCTCCCACCTTCTCTGTTCCTAACCCCATCCCTCATCTCCTGCTAGTCTTTTTATCCGTCTCAGTCCTTTCCTCTCAGCAGTGAGTGTTTGTGTTTGAGTGTGTGAATGCTCGCCTTCTGTAGCTCCCAGCTGCTCATTGAAATGTTATTTAGCCAGCCAATTAGGTGCAGGGAACAGCAGGTGAGCCCTGAGCTCTATCCAATCAATGGACTTAATCCTCCCTAATCAACCAATTGAGATTCTATTATCGACAACTAAATCGCAATTGTACACAAGCATATACATCTTTACCGGATATGCACGAATGAGGTGTTATTCTACAGTTTTTGGGAGGATTGAACATAAAATCACTTAAACCTGAAAATAAGTCATTCTGGGATTGATATTTTAAATGATACATGACAAAAAGTTTCATTGTTTCTTAGCAAGCTCTATTTGCCATAACAACACCCGCCCCTCATTGCTCCCCTGTAGTGGCTGAAGGATACAGCACTTTAAGCTAACTATAACTTCAATCCCAAATGTAAAACAGACAAAATGTTGTCAATAAAAATGGTTACATATACATATACACAGACAAAAGATAACACAACAAAAATTGAATCACCACTTGTAAGCGCCTATTTGCAAGTCAGAATTTCACTTCAGCACAGCTAGCTGATGCAAGAAGATAGAAAAGTCACATTTCAAACCTCTAATGCCTTTTTGCACGAAATGTCGTGAAGTTCATAATCTGTGCTATCATATTATGCTTACTAAAGAAATTGCTTTAATATTGGGCTTTTACAACGTTGGTCTCTTCAGCAAAGAGTCAATGTCCAAAATGTCAAGAAATATCTGTGCCAGACTGGCTTAGCTGATGATCAATTTGTGCGTTTGCCAGGGCAAAGGAAGCCAGCAGTGGATCTTTATTTAACTAAAGGAGGATGCAATAGTATGATAGGAATATAAACACATATGAGTATGTTTTCCCCTATTTTGGTTGGAGAATTGAAAGGGTAAATATAACCACCAGCCCTCCCCCACCGACCCACCTGCACCCAAATGAACAAACACATTTTTTACTCTTTCACTTAAATCCACTCTAAAATAAAAAGAAAACTTAACATAAATGATTTATAATTGCATACGCATCCTGACATTTCTTAAGAGTCTTTTTTGCATTGCAAATATAGCTTTCTTTTTTAAAACCTTGTACACGGTTTTAGATTTCCTTTTTGCGAGAAAAAATAACTGAAATCAAGGTCAGGAATTCAGGACTGATTATTTAAAGGGATTTACTAAAAATTACACACTAAAAAAACAATAACAGAATTATTTATTGCACTGAGAAAAAAACCCCAGAAATCCTAATAATTAACATATTCTTTGTATACCTTAATTTTTTTTCCCTCCCATCCTCTGTTCCTCGTTCACACACATTGCATTCTGTAGCAACTGCAATGCATACATTTATTTAGATTTATTTTAATCCGGCATATCTCAAACAAAGAAAATAATTGTTTGCTCTGAGCAAAAAAATGTGGAAGGCAGCGGTAAAAGATATAAGCACAGAGAAAAGGAGAGAGAGTGAGAGGCAGGGAATTAAATAAGACCTAGAAAAACAAAAGCTGTACAGTAACAAGGACATTTCAGTGGAAAGTGTGAGTAATTGGGAAAAAAAGAGTTTGTATTTTAAGTATGTCACTTTTTTATGCGCTGGAAAAAGAAGAAAACTGAAGGAAGATTGAGGATGTGATGTTTTTTTTGCTTTCACTGGGAGCCTAAGAGAGAATAATTAACATCCTCTGACCTCCATTATTGACCGATATGGTGCTTTAGATTCACATTATTTTGGTCAAAGTAGTTCCTTGACATCTTAGGGACAATACTGGTTTATTTTAAATAGCTTTTTATACACAATTTTTCAGCAGAATCTCACAAATGAAAAAACCTGAAATAAGACCAGGTTGGTGATATATTATACAGGAAAGCAGTTTAATGTATTACACTGTTCCAGGTAAGGCTTTCTTCTTTAATGAAAAGCTGACTCCATGCAAAGACCACAGGCGTGCACACTACTCAGATATTTATGTGAATAGTTAGACCAACATGTAATTGAGGCCAGACTGAGTTTACATAACACCTGTAAGGCTGCAGCTCAACTACACCTTAGACCTAGTGTGCGCAATGCTTGTGCAAAGAATTTGGCTCATTTTAAAGGATGTGTTATTAATGATGGCAAGCAAGGTAATGCAAATGCACTGTACATGACAAAACAATAAATCTTGACTTACATGAATGGTTTAAACTGTCATGATGTTGCGACTCACTTACTTACCAGAAGCCACGACCATTTTTATTCACAAAGTGGCTCCCTTTGCTATTTTGTGACATTCATTTTATTTCCATTTGTTGAAATTTAGACAAAGAGCAGTTCAAGACACCTTCATGAGGACCACACAATTGAGGCACGTGACGTCGCCAGGTACAGCGGAGCCGGGGTCCCACTCTGGAGCCAGGCCTGGGGTAGGGACTCGTCGGAGAGTGCCTGGTGACTGGGCTGCTCCTCGTGGGACCTGGCTGGGCCGAGCCCGAACAAGAAACGCAAGACCATCCCCCAGTGGTCCCACCACCTGCAGGGGGAACCATGAGGGACCGGTGCAAAGAGGATCGGGCAGCGGACAAAGGTGGAGGCGTCGACAGCCCGATCTCCGGATGCTGAGGCTGGATCTAGGGATGTGGAATGTCACCTCGCTGGGGGGGAAGGAGCCTGAGCTTGTGTGGGAGGTTGTGAGATATCGACTAGAAATAGTCAGGCTCACCTCCACGCACAGCGTGGGCTCTGGAACCCATCTCCTCGAGAAAGGCTGGACTCTCTTCTACTCTGGAGTGGCCCGCGGGGAGAGGTGGCGAGCTGGGGTGGGTTTGCTTGTTGCCCCCCACCTCAGCCGTCTCGTGTTGGGGTTTACCCCAGTGGATGAGAGGGTCGCATCCCTGTGCCTTCGGGTTGGGGACAGGTCTCTGACTGTCATTTCGGCCTACGGGCCGAGAGGTAGTGCGGAGTACCCGGCCTTCTTGGCATCCCTGTCGGGGGTGCTACATAGTGCCTCTCCTGGGGACTCCAGTATTTTCCTGGGGAACTTCAACGCCCATGTGGGAAATGACAGTGACCCCTGGAGAGACATGATTGGGAGGAATGGCCTTCCCGATCTGAATCCAAGTGGTGTTTTATTATTGGACTTATGTTCAAGCATAAGGGTGTTCATCAGTGCACTTGGCACCAGGACACCTTAGGCAGGAGGTCTTTGTTGTTGTGTCTTCACACCTTTGGCCGCATGTTTTGGAAACTCGGGTGAAGAGAGGGGCTGAGCTGTCCACTGATCAACACCTGGTGGTGAGTTGGATCCGCTGGAAGAGAAGAAAGCCAGACAGACTTGGCAGGCCCAAGCGCATAATGTGGTTTCGCTGGGAACGTCTGGCAGAGCCCTCAGCCAGGGATGTATTCAACTCCCACCTCCGGAAGACCTTTGACCAGATTCGGGGGGAGGTTGAAGACACAGAGTCCGAATGGACCATGTTCTCCGCATCCACTCTCGATGCTGTGGCGGTAAGGTCTGCGGTGCCTGTCGCTGTGGCAATCCCCAAACCTGTTGGTGGACACTGGCAGTAAGGGATGCTGTCAAGCTGAAGAAGGAGTCCTATCAGCTGTGGTTGGCTTCTGGGACTCCTGACGCGGCTGAGGGGTACCGTGAGCCCATGCGTGCCGCGGCCCGGGCTGTGGCAGAGGCAAAAACTCGGGCCTGGGAGGAGTTTGTTGAGGCCACGGAGAAGGACTACCAGTTGGCCACCTCAGGAGGGGGAAGCAGTTCTTCGCAAACAATGTTTACAGTGGGGGTGGGGAGCTTCTGACCTCGACTAGGGACATTATCGGGCGATGGAAGGGGTACTTTGAGGATCTCCTCAATCCTGCCGTCACGCAATCCCTGGTGGAAGCATAGGCTGGGGACCCGGGGTTGGACTCTTTCTTCACCCAGGCTGAAGTCACTAAGTTGGTTAAAAAGTTCTGTGGTGGCAGGGTTTTGGGGGTGGATGAGAGCCGCCCTGAGTACCTCAAGTATCTGGATGTTGTGGGGCTGTCATGGTTGACACACCTCTTCAACATTGCGTGGCGGTCAGGGACAGTGCCTCTGGACTGGTAGACCAGGATGGTGGTCCCCCTTCATTCTGATTTAATAATCTTCAGCTAATCAAACATGCAATGTTCTACATAATAGGGGTAAAATATCTAACTAAACAAAATAAAACTGCACTGAGTGTGTTTGAAATCAAACCAACAGTTATGGCAAAATACAAGAGAAATATGGTGCTGAACAAAGTAACCACTGAGCTTTGGGGTGCGGCCCCCCCACCAGGCGCCAAGTATCATAAAACACCCCAAAGTTGGAAGCTCAGCGAACAAAGGATAATAAAACTTTTCAGCGGCAAACCGGTAAAAGCAACGTGCAGGGTGCAGATAAAGAGATGGTGAGTTTCCACCATGAAGTTCTAGCAGTCCAATGTTACAGTGTACCTGCGTTCAGGTTTTCACACAGTAAAACACGCTTGCGAGGCTCGGCGGCCTCAGAAATCAACAGCAATCAAGTTCAATAAAACGTGGCATGCACATACAACTTAGAACACATTGGACTATAAGTGGCGGCATAGTGGCGTACAAATGGTCCAACATATTGGTAAAGTAACAAACCTTTTATAGATGAAAGAGGAATCCTGGGTAGTTCACCAGTGCAAAGTGCTACTTTTACATTGTTTGAACTGCACAATATATTGAATCATAATCTTCATCGCAACATCAGTGTGCACAATATAGAAAAGAAAGCCACTGGTTGAATGCAATATTTGATGATATTAGTGTATATTTCATGTGTCATGCAGTCACGCTTTGCATATTTCTCATTTAACTGGCCAGTTGCCTGAACTTTCCTTAATACCCGTGTTTAAATAATGCATATTTTTAGTGGCTGAGATACCAAAACTCACGGAGAGTCTTGCGAACATTGTTTTAGTAAAGAAAGAAAATAATCAGAAGACTCTGGGCCAGTCGTACTCAAAATTGAGCAGACCTTGATCTAGCCAAAATACAAAGAAATTAAGGGTGGCTTAAGACTCTTGGTAGATGGTATGTCTAGGTTACTGGATCTTTAAATTAAGAAATAAATATTTATATTCTACTCCTTTAGATAGAAAGAAAAACAGATGGTTTTTTTAGGTATGATTAATGGGCATTGGCCCTTAAAGTATGCATATCATGACATCTGAACTGCTTCTTTTCCTGTTTTCTAATTGATCCCAAATGATCTTGCAAATAATTAATTGTGTCTTGCATAAAATCCTTTACGTCAAGCAAAACAAACAAAACTGCTCATCCGTTTATTGCTTTATGAAGTCACCTACGGAAAAGGTTAAATGATCAAAAGCTAAAGACAGACAATACGAACTGTCTTGCTGCATCTGCTCATGTATTGGTCCATAATCCTCAGTCTTTCCTCAACACATCACAGTCAGTCACTTTTCATTCATTTCAGTCACGGAGCCCTCCAGCATTGCTAACATCCAGTGTTTTCTGTGTTACCACGGCAGTCTTGTATTTGTACACATCCTGTAGGTCTGTGACTGCTTGTGGCTTCATTATGTAAGTCCTTGAAATGTGTCACTTTCTTTGAATTGTGTTTGAGTGGAGGTCGTGAGGTCTCCATTAGATTTAAACAGAGCCGTACACACTGAGAGTGGGAAACACGTCTTTACATCTGTCTTAAATGATCTACACTCAAGTATAAAGAAGCTTTACTGCCAGCTATGCACTTTGTACTGTGCTGCATGCTTGAGTGTGTGCACGACAATCCCCAAAGAAGGGTATATTTGTATAAAACAAGGTTGGATCAAGTTTTTTTATGGTTTTTATCTCAGCTTTGTATTCTGCACCTAAAACATTCTCCACTGATATATGTACTCCTTCTTTTCCCCACAATTCCCAACATCTTTGTTTTCTGTAGGGGAAATACAGTATCGCCCTGATTTGACATCTCTTCAAGTCTTTCTAAGTGAAGCACTTTGTTAGGAATAGTAAAGTATAAGTTCTAATGTTTCCCTTCTGTTACAATAGGATACGAATGCTCATAGACATACAGTACAAGGACAGATGACCCAAGGATTATCGTAAATGACCTGAAGCTGGGGCACTGGGGTAGATAGTGGAGCAGCTGATATTACTGGTTTGATTAGAAAGCTACAGCACACTTAGATTAAGTATGGACATCCGCTACTACACAATCTAACAGATAGACACCACAATGGTGACACATAGTCTACTGATAATCACTGAGGGAGGGCACATCCATTGCATTGGATTGCCAGATATAAAACTGTATGTGACCTTCTATCGGGGCTCTTCGTCATGCTCTAACAGATGGCAACTGTCCGAGACGGGAGCCTCAGCGCTGATCTCTGTAATCATTCCTCTGCCTTAACTTAGAATAAAAAGAGCTAAAAGTTAGAAACTGGTTGAGAGTCTTTCCTTTAAGAGTCTTAAGATAGAGTGTGTGATCGCTTCATAGGGAACAAGTACCGGAGGAGCTCCGAGGCGTCTGACCGCCAGCAGGGGGCAGTAGCCTCGGAACAACTTTCAACTAGATGTATTGTACCATTTTGTTTTACAAGGACAGCTTGGCTTAGTTTTCTTCTTCTTGAACAAAATGTTTTGGTATCTGTCATCCAGCTACCAGTCATCAAATTATAAAAAATTATGGTTTTTTTTTAAATTTAAAACATACCTGTTTTTGGGGTCACAAGTACTTTCTAATTGATGACTGATGTCCACGTAGTAAAAGGTTCAGACAGCACTGTTGTAAACAAACATCTTCACATGAACTTGACTATTGAAGATCATTTTATTTCTTGAGTAGATTATTTTTTTGATGAATTATGTAGATACAAATTCATACAAATCCTAAAAAAACAGCTTCAATAAATTTGTTCTCAAATGTTTATATAACATCTTGTTACCACTGCTGGAGGTTCTCATTTGGGGCCTGTCGGCTCCTAAAAAATCTGACTTTTTAATTTATACATGGTTGCTAAAGACTCCTTTTTGTATTCTCAGGCACAAAACCAAAGCTGCAAAAGTAAGAAGCGGCAAAGAGGAGAATTGACCGGCACCTCTTTTAGCCTTATGACACAGCAGAGAAACTGCTCTTCAATCAGGTTTCCTAACTTTAGTTTACACCTTTTTCCAAGCTACAACATTTGGCAAATGTTTAGCACTCTTGCTGAGAAATGTTGATGAATGTGGTTTAAATGGTCTGAATGAGAAACCAAAACATCCATTAAAAAAATTCCATCTACTTACTGTGCTTCTTGGTTTGTTCCACTGAAATATTGACATCAATAAGGAAGTTGAATTAACAAGGTTGGGGATTACTTATTTAAATCTTATTTAAACCTCCCAATACCAGCACATGGTAGTTGGACTCCACTCTACATATGAAAAAAATTAAATGTATTATTTGAAAGTGATTTTTCAAGGTTTGAAATAGTTTAAGAAAAAAAAAAAACCTTCAATAGCAAAAACATGGTGATCATTAAATGTGAATATACTGCTGCCGCATATTCTGTTTTAAAAAGCAAAATAACCAGTGAAAGTTCCAAGCAAACATTCAGTTGTTGCTTTCTTTTTCTTTTGGCTAGAACATTTCTGTAATGTAAGAACATATTTACCTCTACTGCACTGAAAAAGACCAAGTCTCTTTCAATTATTGGTCACAATTAATGCTTCTTTTGTCACCTGGCCACTCTTTCACCCTCTTCACCTTCTCCTATTCATGCCCAGCTGCCTCCTCATCACAATAGGGACCCTAAGCTCAGAAGAATGGGGGCTCACTTCAATCAAACCACAAGGATTCATACAAAACCATCCTTACACCAGAAACCATTCTGTCCTTTCTCTTTCTCTTAGCTGCAGAACAAACCATAAGGGTTTTGGGCCTCCTTTAGCTCTGGATGGATGAGTTGTGCTAGCAGAGAAAGCAAAAAGGGCCATGAGGTAGAGCAGAGAGAAAGGAGAGGTGAGAAGAGAAAAGAATGAAGTAGGGGGATCTCTTACAGCCTAAAATAAGGATTTGATTGCAGTTAGTTTTGTGCTCCTTGTCACACCGCGGTGTTGGAGGTGTGTGTGGTGACACGCTCGGATGATGGATAAGGCGCTGGTGATCAGAGATTATCAGAGCATCACATCAGGCATGAAACTGGGGCAATGAACTGTCTTCAATGAGATAGTTAGAACATAAAATGCCTTTCAAAGGTATTCACACCATTTTAACCACATTTATTCACTCCACAACCACAAACTTTTATCTATTTTATTGGGATTTTATGTGATAAATAGCTCATATTTGTGAAGTGGAAGGAAAATTAAATGTAATTTTAAATTTTTGTTTGACAAATAAATATGTGTGTCATGGATATGTATTCAGTGCCTTTACTCTGTTATCCCTAAAAAAATCCAGTACAACCAATTACCAAATGAAAAGGTTCAATACAATTAATACTATTTCTTTTTGTACGAGCAGGTGAAACAGTGTGGCTTTCATAAAATTATCTCAGTTTCTTATGTACAATCTATGTAAGATGTAGGCTGCTGTACTTGGCTACAGATGAAGATGGAAACCCTACAAAATATGCATATACTTTCAAACTGAAGCACACACCTTGCTGACCAAGGGTCTTGTAGCGTGCCTCGTTTCCATGGGGACTTGAATATTTTGGGATGTAGATGAGCACAGGCAGTGCTTAGGACAGATGGGGTGTAGTTGTGAAGCCTAATATTCAGATTTTAAATTTGCATAATGTGTGCCTCAAGCCAATGAGAGCACCTGGTAAAATTATAAGGCAGACAAGTGAGATGGTACAGCACTTTTTACACTTACCTTATATTATCAAGGACAATTAGGTGAGAAAAAAGGTTAGGTAGTAGTTTTTTCACTGTAATACTGATGTTTTTTATATGTAAAAAACAGCTATGATCCAACAAAGTGCTTTCAGTAGTTATACTTTAATAAATAATTAAACACTTTAAGCAACCAATGTCAAATTAGAAAAAAAAAACGAGGAACACAGGAGGCATATGCCATGAAGGATTTTTAGTTTTATTTCGATATTGCATATGGGCATAACCTTGGTTTGCATGACCTCTCTAGTGTGTCGTTGTCCCACAATTGGATTCTTCACGCCATGAAACAAGACACGTGAACTTCCTAATTTTATTTTTAGCTCTTTAAGTTCAATTCAGAGCCTGTCTTGTTTTAGAACACAGTTTACAGCCACAAAATCAAAAAATCCTTACTTTGTGGCAAATTACTATTTCTATTTCAAAACCGGGGGAACAAACAAGAGCCACAGACTATTAAAAAGATCCTCGGAAAACTTCTTTCTGTAGCTGCTGGAAAATCTTTCAAAATATTTAAAGATAGATACAGTGGGAGTGGTTTGTGTTTTTGACTCCTTAGTCACACTTAAAGGCAAATCATTAAGGTTAGTCCTTTAGCTGAAGCTGCACAAATGCAGGCAATTAAAATTAGATCACCACAGAACTCCACTTTGTCTGTGCTTTGTGACTGATTTTATGAAACACTGTCTGGGCATTGAATGTCTTCTCTCCAAACTGTTTGACAGAAACAAATAGCACTCAACAACCCTTCAAGAGACACTACAGTGGCCATCTTGACCTTTGAAAATGACACACATAGAAAACCAAACTCAGACCAGTGCACTAAAACTTTATAAACTCACACTAACCATGAAGTTTTATAGATACAGTCGCATAAACGATTATTTTCCCCCTTACAAATTCTCTTGGCTTTGATTGTTTGTGATTCTAAATGTTTCAGATCATCAGACAGGTTTCGATACCAGTTCGGTGAGTCCTTGGAGAAGGACTACCTGTTGGCCTTGATGCGATTCTGGCAAACCGTCCGGCGCTTTAGGAGAGGGAAGCAGGCCTTTGCCAATGCTGTTTACAGTGGGGGTGGGGAGCTGCTGACCTCTTCTAGGCACATTATCGGGCAGTGGAAGGAGTACTTTGAGGTTCTCCTCAATCTTGCCATCTCGCATTCTCAGTTGGAAGCAGAGACTGGGGACATGGGGTTGGATTCTTTCATCGTCCAGGCTGAAGTCACCGAGGTGGTTAAAAAGCTCCATGGTGGGAGGTCTTTGGGGGTGCATAAGATCCGCCCTGAGTACCTCAAGTCTCTGGATGTTGTGGGGGTTCCCCTTCATAAGAAGGGTGACGGGAGGGTGTGTTCCAACTTTAGGGGGATCACACTCCTCAGCCTCCCTGGTAAGGCATATTCAGGGTATTGGAGAGGAGAGTCCGGCCGATAGTCGAACCTCGGCTTCAGGAGGAGCAGTGTGGTTTTCATCCTGGGCGTGGAACACTGGACCAGCTCTACACCCTCTACAGGGTACTCGAGGGTTCATGGGAGTTTACCCAACCAGTCCACATGTGTTTTGTGGACTTGGAGAAGGCATTCGACCGTGTCCCTCGTGTTGCCCTGTGGAGGGCGCTCCAGTAGTCCGGAGTCGGGTGCCCTTTATTAGGGCCCATCCAGTCTCTGTACAAGCAGAGCAGGAGTTTGGTTCGCATCGCCGGCACTAAGTCGGACCTGTTCCCGGAGCATGTTGGGCTCCGACAGGGCTGCCCTTTGTGACCGGTCCTGTTCATAACTTTTATGGACAGGATTTCTAGGCGCAACCAAGGGCCGGAGGGGGTCTGGTTTGGGGACCAGTGGGTTTCATCTCTTCTTTTTGCAGATGACGTGATCCTGCTGGCCCCCTCTAGCCAAGACCTACAGCATGCACTGGGGCGGTTTGCAGTCGAGTCTGAAGCGGCTGGGATGAAGATCAGCTCCTCCAAGTCAGAGGCCATAGATCTCGACCGGAAAAGGGTGGCTTGTCCTCTTCAGGCTGGAGGGGAGTTACTGTCTCAAATGGGGGAGTTTAAGTATCTTGGGGTCTTGTTAACGAGTGACGGGAGAATGGAGCGGGAGATCGACAGACGGATCGGTGTGGCTGCCGCAGTAATGGGGACGCTGTGCCGGTCCATTGTGGTGAAGAGAGAGTTGAGCCGAAAAGCGAAGCTCACGATTTATCGGTCGGTCTACGTTCCTACCCTCACCAATGGCCATGAACTTTGGGTCATGACCGAAAGAACAAGATCCCGGATACAAACGGCTGAAATTAGCTCCCTCCGTAGGGTGGCCGGGCACTCCCTTATAGATAGGGCTAGGAGCTCGGCCATCCGGAGTAGAGCCGCTGCTCCTCCACATCGCGAGGAGCCAGTTGAGGTGGCTTGGGCATCTATACCGGATGCCTCTTGGACGCCTTCCTCGGGAGGTGTTTCAGGCACGTCCCACCAGGAGGAGGCCCAGAGGACAGCCCAGGACATGCTGGAGGGACTATGTCTCTCGGCTGGCCTGGGAACGCCTTGGGCTCCCCCCGGAGGAGCTGGAGGAGGTGTCTGGGGAGAGGGACGTCTGGGTGTCTCTAATGAGTCTGCTTCCCCCGCGACCCGGTCCCAGATAAGCGGAAGACGACGAGTACGAGTACGAGTACAAAACCAAATGTCATAAAATGAAAAATGTTTAGATCATTTCATTCTAAACTATTTCTCTCTGTCCAAAACACAACCTCTTTTGTGAACTGCCTGAGGAAGATTTGTCCGGGGCGATAAAGTTGAAGAAAGCATCCAGCATGAACAAAGGGTTAACTGCAGCTAACCTCCGTAGCTGTGGGGTGGGGCGGCTCGCTCTTTCGGCCGACAAACTGCATGTTACTGCTGTAGCCACAGTGATGTGGTCCTGTTGTCCTTCCTTCAGACCGGGAAAACTGCTCCACTCGGCGTTGTAGAGATGGGGTCTGTGCTGGGAACTCTCTCGAACACAGTTTGCTTCTGTAGACCTCAGAGAGAAAGTCAAGCAACGCTTGTACCTTAATTACCCCAGTTCATGAATGAATACCGGATATACAAACAGCAATTCATTCTTACTTAACTTAGTGCATATGATCGCGTGATCGTATGACACTCTTGGATGCAGTTTGAAGAGTTATGTCTATTTGCCAGCAAAGAGACATTAGCTACGTGGAAGAGGTCAGTTTGTTGCAAAAGTGGGGTTTTTATTCAGACAGTGACGTCAAGGGAAGTACGCTGTTATTCCCCATTTCTGGCTGTGCTTGAAGTAGGTTAATGCGATTTATTTTGAAAGTTCCAGAAAAGTTCGTACTGGCCTTTTCACCCATGGCTGTGGTCCCAACACTTGCATAAGTATAAAGATGCCATGAGCTTTTTCACACATTGTTTCCTTGCAACCACAGACCTCAATGCATTTTATTGGGATTTTGTGTGATACAACACAAAGTAGTGCATCATTTTTAAGATTGAGAAACTCAGGAATGTTTTGCTTTGCAAAGAAATATAATCTTATTAGGAAATGCTCCTGAGAAGGGCAAGAAAAGAATGGGATAGATGTTAGAAACAAAAGTTACCAAAGAAAACATGGTAAAACACCATATAAATAAATATCTTGATTTATAAATGAGCCTAGAGATATTGTCGCCTTCATAACTAAATATGGGAAAGGGTTTTTTTTCTGTGCGGAAAATTTAAAACTGCTTTGAAAACAAGTCAGTGTTTTTACATGAACACCCTTTGAAAACAAGTGTCAGCAAATTCAACTTAAAATGCAAAAGAAACTCCTCCATGCTGGCAAAAAATATGTTTCCAATTTTTAGAAATACTGCTGTTATGCACAGTGGAAAAATGTTCTGTGGTCTGAGGAATCCAAACATTAAACTTTCTCTGAAAATCAAGGACAGTGTGTCCTTGAGGCTAAAGATGTGAAGAACAATCAAGCATCAACACACTGTAAAAAGCCAGAATCTGCACCATTTTGAAAACACTATAAACTATGAACAATGGATACAAATTTAAAGGGAAAATATACTCTCGTACAAATGATGTCTTTACCGG
This sequence comes from Crenichthys baileyi, assembly GCA_036173005.1. Lineage (NCBI taxonomy): Eukaryota > Metazoa > Chordata > Actinopteri > Cyprinodontiformes > Goodeidae > Crenichthys > Crenichthys baileyi. Next base: position 402,151 of record JAHHUM010002919.1, on the reverse strand, counting down.
GGAAGTTATTTTTTCTTCTCTTAACATGAGAATGTCAAACCACTTTGTTACACAAATGGAAATCAAAGTGTGCAGCTCAGGATGATGTGTGCTTAAAGCTGCAGAAGAGTTTTGATGAACAGAAATATTCCCCGTCTGTTCTCTAGCTTTATTTGAACAGAAGAAAATTAAATGAATACTCTGCCAGCTGATAGATGGGATCTGTAGATGGTTTGAACTATCACGACTGGTCCTGGTGATGCTCTTACCTACACACAAACAGCATATGCAGACGCATTAAACTACCGTGCCACGGCCTTGTGGTCGACGGTTGTGTCATACTTAGCAGGGTCAGAGGCGAGCCTTTCTCAGCACTTTAACCACAGCCATTAATGCACACGCATAATCTCACATACATTTTAGAGTTATGCACATAGTGGATGTGAGAGCCGCTGCCACACCCTGCTTTGTTGGCTCATCTAGCAGAAGAAGGTTTATACA